>JAXQQM020076879.1:0-142500 GCA_034641835.2 Pinus albicaulis
TGTTTTTGGAATATCTTCAGTCTTCATTCTAATTTGATGATATCCTGAACGAAGATCCAACTTGGTAAAATAAATTGATCCATGTAATTCATCCAATAATTCATCAATCACAGGAATGGGAAATTTGTCTTTAATGGTGAGCTTATTGAGCTCCCTATAATCCGGACACATTCGCCATGATCCTTCCTTCTTGTGTACCAATACTACAGGAGCAGAGAAAGAACTTTGACTAGGTTGAATTATACCCGCCTCTAACATTTCTGCAATCATACGTTCAATTTCGCTCTTTTTGAAGTAAGGATATCTATAAGGCCTGATGTTTGGAGGAACACTTCCTGGAATCAAATGAATAGCATGATCATGATCACGAATAGGTGGAAGTCCTTTGGGAGTTTCAAACACCTTGGAATGATTGTCCAAGACTTGTTGGAGATCTGCAGAAATAGATGATTTTGATGTCGGAACTTCTAGTGAGCATAATTGTGCAATTACGCCTCGTTGTTCTTTCTTTAGAAGCTTTGTCATGACATTAGAGCTTATTATCCTTCCTGGCTTCCCTTCAGTACCCCGTAATTCGACTTCCTTTCCTTCTGAAAAAAATTTCAAGAAAAGTTCTTGAAAATTAAAAGCTACCGTCCCCAAAGATTGTAACCATTGTACTCCTAGTACAACATCAGCACCTCCCATAGGAATGGAAAGCATTGGACTAGTCAACATATTCCCCCATGGTTAGCTTAATATTATGGCATTTTCCAGAGCAATTTATAGTTCCTCCATTTGCAACCATCACTTGACATTCTGGTGCTGGGTATAGGAAACAATTTAATTCCTTGGCTACCTTACAATGAATAAAATTATGGGTGCTACTTGAATCAATCAACACTATTACCTTTTTCTTCTTGATTTGTCCTTGTATCTTGAGAGTTTGAGGAGTGGTAATTCCTGCCAGTGCATTACACGATATGGTCGGATTCATTTCTTCCTCTTCTAGGGTTGGTTCCTGGTGTATATCCTCTTCTTGTTCATTTTCTTCTTCCTCTTCACAATCTATGTGAAATAATTTCTTCTCAGCACACTTATGACCTTTAGTGTATTTTCTATCACAACTGTAGCAAAGCCCTTTTGCTCTTTTTTCTTCCAATTGTTGTGGTGTCAACCTTGTAGGTTGTGGAAATCTAGATGTAGCCACACTTCCTTCTTTATAGAATTCAGTAGTAGACTTCCTTGTTCCCATAATTTTACATTCAACTTTTCTTGCCAACTTGAATGCCTTCTCTAATGAATCAGGTTCCAGAACACGAACTTCATGTTGAATGTTATCCTTTAAACTGCCTAAGAAGAGATCAATCCTGTGGTCCTCTGAAATATCGGTTACCCTTATACTCAATTTTTGGAAGTCCTCAATGTGCTGCCCCACTAAACCCTTTTGTTTGAGATTTATCAATTGGGTAAAGAAGGTGTTGCTCTTTGTATACTCATAATGTGCTATCATTTCCTCCGTAAAAATTGACCAAGTGACAATTTTTTTACGGGAACAAAGCCATCGATACCATACAAATGTATTTTGTTCTAAATGTAAAGTTGCAATGCGCACCTTTTGTGTGTTTTGCACGTTATGGAGATCAAAATATTGCTCCATATGTAGTATCCATGTTACAGGATCCTTTCCATCAAACTTCCTCATATCCATTTTTGGAATATGGTGGTTCTTCCCACCAACATTTGAGTTTATGAAATCATGATTAACATTTATTTTGTTCTCATCATGAGGTTCTTCTCCAATATTTCCGCCATTAGGAATCATTTCTAGTTTTAAGCTTGTCATCAAGCCTTCCATGTATGCTTTTAGATCATTCTTCATGTTTTCTATGTTGTCTTTCATGTCATCCATCTTAGCTTCCATGCCCACTTCCATGCCATCCATCTTAGCTTCCACGCCATCCATCTTAGCTTGCACACCATCCATTTAGCTTCCACGCCTTTCTTCAAACCTTCCATCTTTACTTCCACGCCATCCATCTTAGCTTCCATGCCTTTCTTCAAACCATCCATCTTCACTTCCACACCTTTCTTCAAAACTTCCATTTCATTTTTTGTTGCTCTTTGCGAGAGTGAAATTTGTTGCACGTGTTCTTGTAATTTTGATAGATCATGTTGCAATTCTTCATCTTCATGAGTCATGGTAGAGCCTTCTGAAGGCTTGATGGGTGTTGAATTCTTTTTAGGGCCCATTTTAGAATCCAATATTGATATCTATTCTACAAGATGCCCTTGGAATCAATTCAACTTGATTCTTCAAACAAGACTTATGCAATTCGGAAAAAAAATACACACCTTTTACTAGCTTTTTAGGAGCTCGATATTGAAATTGAATTATCTCTATAGTTGTAAATTATTTCATCTTCGTGTCTGAAATTCAGCTCTGTAGTAGATCTCCGAAGCTTCTTTCAAATGCCACAGGTCTGACCTGATTTGGATTCTCCAAGACAAATTTGTGTCCAATCTCCCACAATGACCTAATTCTGGACTGGTTCAGTAGAGCGAACTTGTACGACTTGCCCCGTGTCACTGTTTTGTCCTTTGTCTCTGAAATTGATAGCTCAGAAACTTCAGTCTGTGTACTTGCGACCAATTTTTACGGCACTTCAATCCAATTCCCAGAGAGAGAGTTATTGAAGTTTTCCCACGATCACCTCTTTGAGATGCAATTCAGGAGCCTGAAAAAGCACTACCTTCCACAGATCATATCTCCAAAAATATTGTGAACCAAGTTCTGAAATTTTTTGACGAATTTCCTCAGGATTTCAGCTTCGCACCATTAGAATTTCAGACTCTGACCCTTCATACAAAAAACTTTATAGCGCAAATTCCACGATGACCTGTTTATGAGCCTGAAAAAATACCTAACTTCCACAGATGATATCTCCTCAAATATTGCGAACAAAGATCTGAAATTTTTAGACAACCTTCCTCAAGATTTCAGCTTCGCACCCTAGAAATTTCAGCTTCTGAAGCTTCGTAGAAAAAAAGTTATAGCGAAAATTCCACGATGACCTGTTTAGACGCGTGAAACCTAGAATCCCACAAAGCTACGATGCCAAATGTTGTGTAACTGACTCCAAAAAAGAAAATAGATATTCATGCCAGAAATGAGCACTTAGAAACCTCCAATACATTACATAAATGAACAATTCTTGGATGATTCAATTACAAAACCTCCTTTCTATATATAGGAGTCCATGGGGCCATAATGTAATCCTAGTGGGCCACAATGTAATCCTAGCCGACCTAACAATAATAATTTAAGGGCACAATAATAACAAAATGGGGGTTACAAGGGTACAATAATAACAATAAGGGGGTTACACTAACAAAAGTAAGGGACTATACTAGTAATATAGGGACCTAACAAACATTCCATCATTCATCCCCTCTCATTTCTTTTCCCCTTTTCATATCATTTTTCCCTTTTTCCCATTGTTGAAACAACACTCTTCGGCAACATTTTCCCTATCTTTCCGATTGTTGAAACAACACTCTTCAACAACATTTTCCCTATATTTCCCATTATCAAAATAACACTCTTCAGCAACATTTTCCCTATTTTTTCCATTGCTTAAACACCACTCTTTAGCAACACTTCACCCACTTTTCCTGTTGCTGAAACACCATTTTTCTTCAAAGACATGACCATGCAGCATTTCCTGTCATGAAATTATCTTCTTCAGTTCTTTCATTCTCACTTCTCTTATTTCTCATGCTAATCCTATGCTTTCACTGCCTTCTCCTATGATTAAACAGACCTCCAATATAATCTCCCTCATGTTTCAAAAAGCTTCCAAATTTTCTTCCATAACTATTGCCGATCTATTATGAGTAAGCACTATATTTTTCGAAGTATGAATTAAAGGTAAACATGAGGTATGTAAATTTTATATGTAAGTACAATTAAACTATGGTTAATGAGAAGATTTTGTTTATTATCACCACAATCCCCACACATTTAAAGACATCATTTCAGACGTAGTTGGGGGGGAATATTGAAACTTTACGCCATCATTTCACAACAAGTCGATTACTGTCATTTTTCTTACTTATTACCTCGTTCCTTCACCATCATTCCATGTTATTATTCACAGAACTTAGTCTGTTCGAGTGTGATAACTTGGCTCTTTGACTGTGCATTTTACCAAAGATGATTAGCTATGGGAGGACCTGTTATTTGACATGAACCTGGCACGATAACCCCGCTCGAATTATACCCAAAGGTATACCAGATTTTTGGTAAGCGAGTGGGTAGAATATGATCTTCAAATTTGATCCACAAAAAGTTCTTGAATTTGCACGAAATCTTCAAGAAGATCATTCTATAGTTCAAGGTGTTCGGATTCTAGTCTCACAGGGTGACATAGCACAGGTTTCGAGCCTCCCTATCACAAGCATTCGATGGTTCAGCCGGAAACATATCATTCTTAATGCACAGCAGGATTTTCTCCTCCCAGGAGAACAAGTTGAGCCTTAAGGCCCAGGTGTCCGACTCAACTTGTTGCCGCCTCCTTGGCCAAAAGTTGCAGAGTTTGTTAAACATTACCTCACCTGTGAAGGCCACTACCGGTTAGTTTACCAGCATGATTTTGTCTTGTTAAATCATTTACGACATGGTAGACTTTTGAATATTCCTTATTATTTACTGGGATGTCTTAGAAATATGTCG
Source organism: Pinus albicaulis (assembly GCA_034641835.2). Lineage (NCBI taxonomy): Eukaryota > Viridiplantae > Streptophyta > Pinopsida > Pinales > Pinaceae > Pinus > Pinus albicaulis. Next base: position 4,715 of record JAXQQM020076879.1, read on the forward strand.
TATTATTGTAGATGGGTAAAATTCCCCCTCCTTTCCCTCACCCATCACGTCTCATCCAATTACTAATCTGAAAAGGTTTTTCTCAACAAAACCTTCCCTTAAACAATCTACCCTTAGACCCTCAGCAAGTTGCTGAAAATTCCCAAGAATAGCAACCACAGAACACCCCTGACCCTCCAAAAATTCCACCCACAGAACCAATTAATCCAATTCCCCCTCCTATCATACCAACTCCATCCCACAATTTGGCAGAATCATATGATCCTACCGTTCATATCTCTAGTGATGATTCTCAAACAGATAACCCCTCCTCCTCTGCTTCCAAAAGGAAAAGGTGAACGACGACCGCCTTTCTATCAAAAAGACGAAGAAGGGCCTCAACCAAAGCAACCACTACTTCTGATAGCCCTCCCCCTCAAGAAAAACCCACTCATAAAAGAAAGCAAACTACTACTTTTTTTTCCTTTTTACCTAGAAGACGAATGAGGGCATTAACTGAAGCAGCCACCAGTGCCACTATCCTAGACTCTCTACCTATTATTTTAAAAACACATGCACCACCACAACCCCAAATCCTGGAATATTTACCTGTCTCACCCAGGGGCACTGAAACATAAGAACCAGATGCCCAAGGTACTATGACATCAGTTTCTTCAGAAGAAGTAGCTGTCACACAAGAACCAGCTACTCATTCAGTAGCTGTTACACAAGAACCAACTATAGCTGCCACACAAGAACCAGCTACAGCTGAAACACAAGAACCAACTGCTGACATACAGAAACTAGATGCCCAGGATGCTGCAGATCACATAGCTATTACACAAGAACCAGCTACTCATTCAGTAGCTGCTAACAATAACCAGTTACTGAGACTGTGACTGTTACACAAAAGCCAGTCACCCTGGCTTCCCTCTTACAAGAAAATGAGTTTCTAAGATCAGAACTGGAAGCCTACAAGAAATAATTTGTAATGGCAAGGGAATCCTATGACAATGAACCTAATTTGTATACCTTAGCTCACGCAGCATCTATGGCAAAAAAAGACAAAGAAAATGATCAGTATAAGGAATACATGTGCAGCAAATGTGGGAATATTTATCATTAGGTAGGATATAAAGTAGTTCAAATCCCAATGCTGGGAGCATCTATGTCTTCTGCAGTCAAAGAGGAATTCCCTACTATTACACAAGAACCAGTAGGACCTTCAAAAATTTCAGAAGAAGAAGCTGATTTACAAGTACCCTGCCCTACTGTACCTCAGCCTACCACTTGCAATGCTGAAACAAAAAATGAACCATGGGATGAGATGGAAATAATGAACAAGTGGAGGAAAGAGTATGCCATTTCATAAGGCAAAATATTGCAGGAGCATAAATCACTTTGGAAGAACCACATATACTCAAACTGGGAGGCTTTGGAGAAAACACTCCAACAATCTCGCGCTCACAAGAAGTAGAATAAAGAGTTAAAAAGAAAATTTCTCCTAATGTTTGATTTGGTACAAAAACTATTGGCTGCCAGAAAACCATCTTTAAATTACTCTCTTTTCATTGCAGAATGCCTTGCATTCTTTCAGATAAAAGCAATCAAAGATGGAAGGCCCTATAAGGTGTTTAAATCGGAAGATTTTGTGCAAAATTTTGCAGAGGCCTCTACTAGTGATCAACATTTACTGTGTGAATTATATCTTCATAATGAAGCCATTCCTGTAAACAGAAATCTTAATCTTAACCCTCTTGTTGGCGATATCCACATTCTGGCATTTGCCTCTTTCCTTTCCAACCAGATTACATGGCAGACTGCTTTTCTAGTGGCTAGGCACAATGAAGATAATCGTCTCCTCTGGATACGTCCAGAACCACAAAATCCTGCCACCTTTGTTGTAGAATATCCTCAATTTCTGCAGAAACCAGGAATGACTCAACATATGCGACAACTATGGGCAACAATACTCCAGGACTGTCAACACTTTATTAGGGCCAAAGAAACTGCTGCCTTAAGAGCAAGTAACATTTTTTGGCAACAATATTCTAAGGAAAAGAAGTATTACAATCCTTTCAGTCCTACTAATCTTGAAACAACAATATCCAGGGTACCAGACTACATCAAGTGTGTTCAACAATGTGCTGAAAAATGGATAGGGTATCACTTTCATTTTCCTATTCTGTGGATGCCAACAGAGGAATATCATGCTAATCATAGGTTGGCCAAAAAGGATGAAGCAGCAGCTTGGCAAAAGTTGAAAAATGTGCAAGGGTTTAGAGCTTCAACAGACAGTACCTTCTATAGCTACTGCATAAGTAACTTGCACGCCAAAAGCAAGTGTCCAGATTCTGATTCAGATTGAAGTTGCCTGAGGACATGCAACCTTTTTAGTTGGGGGGGATGTTAGGACCCTATAATGTACCTTTTTTATCATACATTTTGCTATCATTCCACTCTTTTCCAGTCCATATTTAAAGCCTATATTATCACTTCCATTTATTCTTCCAAAGGTATATACCGTTTCTTCTCTTTACTATATGTTTAACTTGTTTTACATGTAATTTTACATTACTTTCATATTTAGCCATGAATCGAAAATGTATAGCTGTTGAAATAGTTTGAAGACTGCAGATTATTCATTGTTAATGTCTAAAGACCGCGTTGCTGAAACAGTCAAAATAGTACGCAAATCCCGTTGCTGAAACAACTCATGATTTGCGATTCTGAGGAAGTATTTCAGGCACAACAGCAACAAAAAAGGATAATTAAGGGAGTTTTTACACTGGCCGTAACAATTGCACCTTAAATCTAGCACCATCATAACCATCGTAACAACATCTCTGCTATGGAAGAATAGAATATCCTATTCCAGCATAGAAGATCAGATCAGGTTAAGAATAGGATTTGTATGATGTAATCAATTGTGTAATAGATGTCTCATCTTTAAATAGAGGAGACATCAGCATTAGAGAACATTACAAATTATAGGAATTTTAGCTGAAAGGGAGTTACAGAGAAGGAACATGGATCATTTTTGTAATATGTTACATTTGACAGATGAATAAAAGATTATTTTGAGCACTTCTTCTTAATTCCTTTTTCTGGGGAATCTTGTGAGAAGGAAAGGGCCTACCTTCCTCACAAGATTCACCCATCGATTTCTGTAGTGTGTTAATTGTTATTTTCCTTTATGCCTTGTTAAAACTCTGTTTTGCTAAAATCATTTATGCGTTATTGAAACTATGTTATCTATTGTTGAAACTCTGTTTCCATTAATTGTCACATTGTTTTCATGTAATTCATTCCTAGGTAATAGCTGATTAATTCAATTGGTAATCCATCTGTTGTTGAAGAGGGTTAATCCCTACCCGGATAGGCGATCCTATAGCCAGGATCGGGTCTAGCAACGATCGTTCACGCTATAGTGCGGGTTCTAATTGTAAGGTTCAACTAACGATGAAGCTTACTTGGAATCCAACGCTGTCGCTCGTAGAGAAATTAGCGCTCTCGTTCCTTAGCTCTAGCAGATCACAATCCTCACGATCTCCGTGATAGGACACCTGCACACGTAAGAAACAAAACAAACACAAGCATAAAATATAGTATATGCAACTATATGTCAGTCGGAAAAGACATAACTCATCATCATAATTAACAACAAGAGTGGAACTTTGTTGTGACCTGACAACAACCCCCTTTTTATTTAATATTAGTAATAATACTAAATAAATGAGGACCCTTAGTTAAAAAATCCAAAAAATCAATTAGGATTTGTTTGCCTTTTCAAATAAAACTTTCTATCATAAACCTAATCCCTTAGAAAGAATATCAAGAAACACTTAAGTTTATGATAGATTATAATAAAATTGCTCTTTAAACAAGATAGCGCATCCATAACAAAATGGTATATATCTTTTATAAAACGCATTGGTCGCAGATCGCATAGCGCAGAAAATAGAAATGATTAATGAATATCTTTTGCGCTCTTTTCAATTGTGCGCTTTTGCGATTTTGCGATATGCGCTTTTTCGCTATTGCACAATTTCCGCTTTTGCGCTATTTTCATAACTGCGATGACTTCATTTTGCGATATTGCGACATTGCGATATTGCGATATTGCGCAGCAAATCGCAGATCGCAATGTCACAGATTCATGTAGGCGCGCTATCCCAAGGCAATCTTCCCATATGTCAAATCTGTTATGCGCTTTAATGATTAAATTAAATGATTGGATTGAAAATTAATGGTAAATGAGATTGTGTTTGAATTGAAAGTCGTTTCACGATTAAAATATTATATTTCATCCACTTTCACATTTAAAACAGTCTCATCACCTTTCTTATGCCATTACTCTCATTTACTCGTAAAACGCAGGCACAAAGGAGCAAACGTCTATACAAAGCTTCCACTAAACACTATGGGTAAGAAGGAGAAGAACTCGAATTCTGAAAACAAAGAAATGGCTTCGCTGTATGCAGACACCGCCTGTAATAAGGATGCCGGTATATCCACTTGGGAAGGAGTGTATAATCTGTTAGAGGAAGAAAACACGAGTGATAAATTTGCGGCTACGACGGATTCAAAATACGTCTGACAGCCATAGAACTTGCTTTGCTCATTTACGCAAGCTCGCAGCAGGCCAGTTCTCCATATACATACATGGTGAGATGGGTGCTAGATAGCACGGATATTTTCGACAGAGATAATTCGAACTCCATGCGGAAAGAGATAATCGGGTCATTCACCACAAGACGTGAAGTTGATGTATAAGTTGCGGAACCTCATGGCGCCTTATAATAAGCAATTTATGGAAAAATTTTCCGGAGAACGCCCGAATCTATCGGAATGCACACGGAATGGACCAAAGAAGATGAACCATTGAAAGAAAATCAAACACGAGTGGAACGTTACAAAAAAAAAGAGGATGCTTTGTTATTTGTTCTGAGTTCAAATGTCCAAGTGGGCAAATCGACACAGTTTCTACCACAAAATAAGGTACGTAAGTTTTCCAAAATTAGACTCTATAGAGCTTTTAGAGGTTACGGAAGAAGCTGTTAGAGGTCAGGAGTTCTCAGAGAAACATAAAGCTCTTCTTGAGAAAAGTCGGGAGTCGAAGAGACTTGAAATAACTATAAAAAAAAATGAGGAAACATTGATCAAATTCAAGATACTTAATGCTGAGCAAGGAAAAAGATGTGAAGCGTGTTCGGCACAAAGGAAAACTACTGCGAAAGGATAAATTGATAAAAAGGAACTAATTTGGCTAAAAGTATAATATGAGAAAATGGGGAAGAAAAATCAATATGAAATTGCAAAATTAATATCAGAGAAAAAAGCTCCAATAAAAGGAAAAGGCAGCAGAGGAGGCAGCTACAGCAGCAAACACTCTCACTGATTGTGTAAATGACAATTTACACAAAGCTAACTTGATTCTTGAAACTGTTCCAGGATATCTCCCACAAGCAAATCAACTGCAAACAGAATGGAGTCAAAAGGCAGAAGAAAGAGAAAATCCATCCAAGGGCTGACAAGATTGAATTGGGACTCATATTGGATGCACTTGGTGAAGCCACATAGTCAACACAGTGCGCTTAATTGTATCATCAATGCTACAGAGAAGATTTCTCCTACGCTTGCTGATTCTGTCTTTTCAGGACAGTTGAATTCCGAAGTCGGTCAACCGCATCTTCTCAAAACTATGCTAGATGCCTTCAAGTTTAAAGATCAAATTCATAGATAGATAGATTTAGTTTTAATTTCACTGTATTTTTGCCTAGGAAAAGGACGGTCATTGAACCGAATCCTTAATTTTTGTAATAAACTATTTTTAGATTTAGCTAAGTAGTATTTAAACCCCTCTCATGCATTTAGAGAGGGGTCCTGGATCTTAATATTTTTGGACTTGGAGATTGCATTTCTATACTCTCTTATATATTTTTTAAAAAGGATCACATCTGGTGATTTTCATGTGGAATTATCTTTGAAGTGTTGCATTTCTGTACCTTGGAATTTGATTTTGCATTAGAGTTACTGGATAGAGTATCAGATTGCATTTGAAAGTCTTCAAGATGAACAAGGTATTTCTATCTGTTCACTGTTGATCTCTTTTGTCTTATGATATTCGTTTTAAAATTGCTATCATTTATATGTATATTTTTTTTCACAACGCTTCCTTTTATATATCATTTCTGAGTATAATTGAAACGTTATTTTTCATAATTACATGTAGATGGTATACAATGATGAATGCAATATGTTAATACAACTCTGTTTAATTTCTTAAATGGAGTTATCTTTATTTGTTTCTGCATATTTCAATTTAATTAATAATACATTTCATGGTTATTGTTGAATTGGAACAATCTTAAGTTGTATTCACATATAGTTACCCGGGTTAGTGTTAGAATTTCTTTATCAGTATTTAGCTTAAATTAGATAGTTTTACTTCAGTTAATTTAGTCCCATTTCCACCCATCCAATCCAATCCATTTAGTCACAAGGAAACTGGTCCTTTAAATCCAGTCGGAGCCACCATACCAAACGGAAAAGGAGCTGCCTTAAGGTCCCGACCGGGTGGTTTTCCCCGATGTTTGAAGCAGAGATTTTCTAGGCTTCAACATTTTTGGCGCTAGAAGGAGGGCTTGAGCTATGAATGGCAAGTAAATATTTATCCACAAGCCATTCTGAGAGCAAAACACCCTCATTAACTTCTTCAATTTCTTCTGAAATTCAAAATCCTAGAGAAGAAATTGCAGAAAATATTCAAACACCCACTACCAAAATCTCCAAATATTCAGACAAACAACATCCTGAGTCTCCTGAAGTTCAAGATCTAATTCATAAATTGAAAGGATTCTCATTATCTCTGGAAGAGTCTGAAATATCTGAAGGTAGTGTAACTTCAAAATTTATTCCTTCGAAACCTCTTACTAGATTGCAAAGTGAAAAACTTGGTATTCCTCCGAAAGAATTTCCTTTACCTAGTAAGGGCAAAACAAAAAGAATTCAATCAGAAACAGAAAGTGATACAAGTTCATCATCTCATATTCAATCACCTGTTTCCAAAACCACAACTCAACAAAGTGCAGTTGTTTCATCATCATCTCTTCAATCATCATCTCCACAAACATCTTCTCCTCAATTCTCATCAATCTCAACATCATCTATTCCAACCACTTCAATTCAAATACCACCAGTTTCTACTATTCCTCCAATAGTCATCCCAATAATGGCACAGAGACCATGGTCTACTCCAGGAGCAGTCAACATGGCTGCACCTTTACATGATTTACCAGACAATCCTGGAAAATGGCTTCCAAATTTTAGCCCAGATCTTAACATTCAAGTTGAAGAACATATCAATAACTTTATGTTGGCTATCAATTTGAATGGAGTCATACACGAAGATGTTGTAGTTAGATTATTCCCATATACTCTTCAGGGAGTAACAGGATCATGGTATTTTTCATTACCATCAGGATCCATAACGAGTTGGGACATTTTTGCAGATCATTTTTTGACCAAATTTGGAGATGACCGATCAATTGCAACTTTACTCAATGATATCTCAAATTTGAAGATAGAGCCCAAGGAACCTATAAAAGAATTCAATGCTAGATTCAACAAACTCTTGAACAAAATTCATACAGATTCACAACCTAGTGAGCAAGTCAGAATTGAATGGTATATAACTGCCTTACCCTCAAACATAGCAATTTTCGTGGACAGAGCTGCAAAGCCTACATTAGCTGAGAATATGAAAGAAGCTATTGCAGTAGAAAAACGTATCACTTCTCTGGAAAAGAAAAATGCTATTGAAGAAAGGAAATCAAAGAAGGTCAGCTTCAGAGATGATTCAAAGAAAAAGACCAAAGATCCATATGACATGGAAGGTTTACAAAAAGTTCTTAAAACCATGTCAAATGAAATGGTTGAAATTAAAAAACAAGTGGTTGAAACTTCTACCAAGAAACCATTCCGAAATTTCAGAAGAAACCAAGTTGAATCTAAACCTCCTAATGCAATCTCTAATGCAGAATCAGAAGAAGAGGAAAAAGAAGAAGATACATCTCTAGTATCAGATGAGGAAGATGAGAATGAAGAAATAGCTGAATTGAATGGAATGTGGGATTTTATTCTCCCTAATTCTGATAGTGAAGAAGCTATGCCTGTAAGTACTAGGAGTAAATCTATAGCAGAACCAGTGCAAACAGTTCCTAAAAAGAAAATTACAACTCCAAGTACCAAAGACAAACCCACTGTGAAGAAAACTTCTCCATTACCTACTCAAAATCAGCCATCCTCTTCTAATCCTCTCACATCAACAGCGAAAACTTTAGTAGTGTCAGATCCTATGGAATACAACATTGTCGAAGACATGAAAAAGATCAAAGCCAACATTTCCTTACATGAACTCAGCAAACTAAAACACCAGCAAAAGTTGCTATTGAAATAATTAAATGCTACACCAATTTCTCCTTTACCAAGCGGTGTAGTTGCAAAAGCAGCGAGAGGAACTGGTAAGCCACCAGATAAGGTAGATGCTACTGATACTGTGCTCATTGGGGAAAAGTCAAATTCTCAAACTCCTCCTTTTCTTTTGACTTATGAGATGTACAATAAAAATCTGCACAATTGTTTGATTGATTCTGGAGCTTCCTCCAATATAATTCCTACTTCTGTCTGTGCCAAATTGAATATTGAACCACAGAAATCAGCAGTTCATATCGTTCAGTTGGATCGCTCTAAAGTCCAAGTGGTAGGAGAAATCAATTCAGTTACTATCAGATTAGCCTCAGATCCTAGGATTGTCCAAAGAATTGATATTCTGATTGCTGATATTCCTGAATTCTATGGATTAATCTTGAGCAGGGACTGGTATGCGAAACTTAACGGTTATATCTCAACCGATTATTCACACATGTGGCTTCCCTACAAAGGGAAACCAAATCAAATCAAAATTGAACGAGAAAAACATATGATGCACACTGTCACTGAATTTGAACAACCTAATGAACCTATAGCATTCAACAACAATATTCTTGGAGGTTATTCTGCTGAATCATTTCTTGGAAATTTCAAGGCTCCTCAATCACCTTTTTCTGTAAATACTTTTGTTTCTTAGATAGAAATTTTTTCACAATCTGATACTTCCAGAATTGTAAATATTTCTGATGTAATTGTAGATAAGCCAATAGATAAGTCTTTATTTTGGTCATTATATTTTGATGGATCGAAATCTAGTGATGGAGCTGGAGCTGGATGCATCCTAATTGATCCAAATGGGGAGAAAACCATGCTGTCATGTAGATTATAATTTGAGTGTACTAACAATACCGCAGAATATGAAGCCTTGGTTCAAGGGCTTTATAAAGCTATAGGGTTAGATGTTAAATACTTGAAAGTTTTTGGTGATTCTGAAATTGTCATTAAGCAAGTTAGGAATACTATTCATTGCCTTTCAGGACATCTTAAACACTATCAAACCCTAGTGCAAGACCTCACCACTCATTTTTTAGCATTCAATATTTCTCCTATTCTTAGGAATCATAATACATCAGCTGACTTGTTAGCTAATGTTGCATCTAAACTCTTACCTGCTGAAGATTGCAGTCCTGATAGGTTTTCTGTAGAATTGATTTTTCGTCCATCTGTCCCAGATAATGCTACAAATTGGAGAGTATTCTATCATGATCAAGATATTCTAAATTTCATGACTTCAGAGAAATCATATGATGAGAAAATTATTGACGAAGATGATCATGATTTACAAATTGCTTCAAAAGGTAATGAAAACCCCATTCCAAAATTTGTTGTTAAATTAGAGGATTTATATGACATTACAGACAGATTCAAGAAAGTCACTAATACGAAACTTCAAAGTTCCACTTTGAAGTTTGAATTGGTAAATCTTGGTTCTGATTCCAAACCTCAAAACGTTAATTTAGGACTCAATTTAACACCAGAGGAAAGGAATGCATTCATTAAACTGCTGAACAAGTATAAAAACGTTTTTTCTTGGAATTACAATGATCTAAAAACATATGATACTTCTATTATTCAACATACAATTCCAATGCTTCCTGATATTAAACCTGTTCAACAGAAGTTGAGAAAGATCCATCCAAATCTCGAAAGTCAAATCAAATCAGAACTTAATAAACTTTTGAAAGCCAAAATCATTTTTCCAGTCAAGCACTCTAATTGGGTTTCCAATATGGTACCTGTAAGGAAGAAGAATGGTGATATAAGAATCTGTATTGATTTCAGAAATTTAAACAAGGCATGTTTAAAAGACAATTTCCCATTACCAACCATGGAACAGATACTTCAAAAGGTAGCTGGTTCTGAACTTATGTCTTTTCTTGATGGATTTTCGGGCTATAATCAAGTTTTAGTTCATCCAGATGACAGATTGAAAACAACTTTCAGAACAAAATGGGGAACTTATGCTTATCAGAAAATGCCTTTTGGTCTAATAAATGTAGGAGCAACTTTTAAAAGAGCCATGGACATAACATTCAAAGGTCTGATCAATAAATCAGTTGTTGTTTATCTTGATGACATAACAGTATTTTCAAAAAAGAGAACCAATCATCTACATGATTTAAAACAAATATTTGAAAGATGTAGAAGGTTTGGTATCTCCTTAAATCCAAAGAAATCTTTCTTTTCTTTAGATGAAGGAAAACTCTTAGGATTTGTTGTGTCAAAAGATGGTATATATATTGATCCAGATAGAGTGAAAGAAATTTCTGATATTTCTTTACCTCATAACAAAAAATCCATGCAATCATTTATTGGACAGATCAATTTTGTTAAAAGATTTATTCCTGATTTTTCTTTAATTGTTTTACCTATGCAAAATATGATCAAGAAGAATTCAATATTCAAATGGGCGCATAAAGAAAAAGAAGCTTTTGATTCAATCAAACGAGCAATCATTAATGCACCAGCATTGAATACCCTGGATTTTTCTAAAGATTTTACTTTGTATACTCTGGCCACTGAAACATCCTATGCAGCCGTTTTAACACAAATCAATGATCAAGAAATCGAAGCACCAATTTCTTTCTTTAGCTCAAATCTGCAAGGAGCTGAGCTTAATTATTCCGATGTTGAAAAACAAGCCTTTGCTGTGTTTAAATCAATCAAACATTTCATACCTTTTCTCTTGAAAACACATACAAAAATCATTGTCCCATTCTCTGCGGTGAGGCAATTATTAATTCAAAAAGAAGTAGGAGAAAAGAGAGCTAACTGGGTAACAACCTTGCAAGAATATGATATTGATATTAAACCAGCTAAGATTGTTAGAGGACAAGGTTTTTGCAGATTATTGGCAGGAGCTCATAACATACCAGAACATCAAGATTCAAATCAAGATATTCAAGTAAGTCAGATAAATGTTACAAATTCTGGATCTCAGTATGTTGATCTTATCTATTACTTGAAAAATGGGTATGCTCCTTCTAATCTCAGCTATAAGAGTAAACGCGCTTTAAGATTAAAGGCTATTAAATATGAGATCATTGATAATGTGTTACTTAGAAAAAATTATGATTCAGTTTTATTAAGATGCCTTGAAAAGACTGACGCTGAAAAGGTTTTGTAGGAATTGCATGATGGACCAACAGGAGGTCATTTTGGAGGTGATACCACAGCTCACAAAATAATTCGTGCTGGTTATTACTGGCCTACCCTTTTTAAAGATACGCATGATTACGTAAGGAAGTGTCAAATTTGTCAAACTGCAAGTGGAAGACAAAGGAAACCAGCTTTTCCTTTGCAACCAGTAACTATTGAGCAACCATTTGAACAATGGGGGCTTGACATTATTGGTGAGATAGTACCTCATTCTTCCAAACATCACAAGTACATCCTTACTGCAACTGATTACTTTACAAAGTGGGTAGAGGCAATCCCGTTGAAGGTAGCCAATTCTGATGCAATTATTGATTTCATAGATCAATTCATCATAACCAGGTTTGGTGTACCTCAAGCTCTTGTCTTTGATAATTCATCTTACTTCTCTAGAAATAGTTTAATTGAATTTGCAGTCAAAAGAGGTTTTAAATTAAAATATTCAGCAAATTATTATCCACAAGGTAATGGTTTGGCTGAATCCACTAATAAAAACCTTATCAAAATCATTAAAAGAACTGTTGATCAAAATCAAAAGAATTGGCACAAATCTTTAATCTTTGCGTTATGGGCTGATCGTATCACTGAAAAAGCTTCAATAGGGACTTCACCTTTCAATCTGGTTTATGGAAAAGAAGTTGTGATACCATCAAATTTAACTCTTCCATCATTAGCCCTAGTGCAGTTTATTGAAGAAAATCCCTCTTCATCCATTCAATTGAGATATGATCAAATCCTTAAATTAGAAGAAGATAGGGATAAAGCAAAAATTAATCATGAAAAACATCAACAGCTTGTAAAATCTTCTTTTGATGCAAGTTCTACCGGCTCAAAAATTTTGTCAATTAGTGATCTCGTTTTGAAATGGGATAAAGCACACGAAGAAAAAGGTAAACATACCAAGTTTCAGAAAATGTGGCTTGGACCATTTCAGATCGTTGAGAAGATAAGCTCAAATACATTCATACTCCAAGATCTAACAGGTAAGAGAGAATCTCTTCCTGTAAATGAGCTTATCTTGAAGAAATTATTTTCATAAGGAGGTAACCCCTTCTCAAACTGTACATATTTCTTTCTGCAAAGTTTTTGATTGTTTTTGTTTTTGCAAATAAAGGTTGTTTATGAGTCTCTGATTGACTGTTTACTATTTAAGAAAATTTCTTCGAAAAAATATTATAAATATTTATTTTGTGTAAATAAGAATTTTTAAAGTAATGATCACAGTTTTTGAATAGTTTAAAATAAGATGTTAAACTTTGAAAGATTATTTCAATCATTTGTATGATCTTTTGAAAACTTGAGAAGAATGTAAATCATCATAAGTTTATTAAGCAGAGAAAGGTTATCTATCAAAGTAAAGATTTTTCAAAGTTTTGGAACCCAGAAAACTCTGAAATTGTCATCCATTGATTCTTAAGGATAAAACTATTTCACCCCATCCATTTAAGTTGTGATTTTTTAGAATGTAATTCTAAGAAATTTGAAAAGTTAAGAGATAAGAGATCTCATTATGAGCCGAATTACCATGTTCATAAGGAGTAATAAAACTGACATTACCAATACTGCATACCAAAACAGGGTAATGGCTTATAAATATAAGGCAAGGGGTCTCATCATGAGCCAGCTTGTTCAGTTTAATTATAACTAGTGAATGGCATTGTTATTAACTGGCTACCAAACCAGAACAATGGCTCTTAAAACAAAAAATAAGTAAAAGACAAAAACATGAGATAATAAGTCTTATGAATTTATCTTTTAAAAAGTCATAATTTTAGTTGGATGGGACAATGAATGGTTAATGGTTTAAAGGTAACCATGTCGAGACTATGAACGTTTGCTGGCAGCAGAGGCAATACCTATGGCAATAGAGTATATTATAAAACCAAAACTTGGAGAGATCCACTTACTTCATTATTAACACCAATCAAAGCTTGAGATAACCCAAAATGTTTTATTTTCTTAAGGAATTAGAAAGAAATTATGAAATGATTTTTATTTCTTTTTCATAGTTACATTTTATTTGAATTATCCTAAGATAGTTTTCATTATCTTTAAAAACCTTTACTTACTAAAGATAGAATGTTCATTTTATTTTTTTCAGAGATAACTGTTTCTTTCAGTGAATCGCCAATTGTTGTGACCAGCAACAACCCCCCTTTTTATTTAATATTAGTAATAATACTAAATAAATGAGGACCCTTAGTTAAAAATCCAAAAAAATTAATTAGGATTTGTTTGCCTTTTCAAATAAAACTTTCTATCATAAACCTATAGAAATCCCTTAGAAAGAATATTAAGAAACACTTAAGTTTATGATAGATTATAATAAAATTGCTCTTTAAACAAGATAGCGCATCCATAACAAAATGATATATATCTTTTATAAAACGCATTGGTCGCAGATCGCATAGCGCAGAAAATAGAAATGATTAATGAATATCTTTTGCGCTCTTTTAAATTATGCGCTTTTGCTTTGCGATATGCGCTTTTGCGCAATTTCCGCTTTTGCGCAATTTTCATAACTGCGATGACTTCATTTTGCGATATTGCGACATTGCGATATTGCGATATTGCGCAGCAAATCGCAGATCGCAATGTCGCAGATTCATGTAGGCGCGCTATCCCAAGGCAATCTTCCCATATGTCAAATCTGTTATGCACTTTAATGATTATATTAAATGATTGGATTGATTATTAATGGGAAATGAGATTGTGTTTAGATTGAAAGTCGTTTCATAATTAAAATATTATATTTCATCCGCTTTCACATTCAAAACAGTCTCATCACCTTTCTTATATCATTACTCTCATTTATTCGTAAAACGCAGGCACGAAGGAGCAAACGACTATACAAAGATTCCGCTAAACACTATGGGTAAGAAGGAGAAGAGCTCAAATTCTGAAAACAAAGAAATGGCTTCACTATATGCAGAAACCGCCTGAAACAAGGATGCTGGTATATCCACTTGGGAAGGAATGTATAATCTGTTAGAAGAAGAAAACCCTGTGGTGATAAACGTTGCAGCTACAGCAGGTTCAAAGAATATGTCTGAAGTAACCCTTAGAGACTTGGATTGCTCATTTCTGCATAGAATAGCAACAAGGCCAAGGATTCTCCCGTATACAAACATGGTAAAATGGGTGTTGGACAACACTGATATTTCAGATAGGCAATTTAGAACCCCATTTGAAGAGCTAATCGTGTCATTCACCACGGAAGACGTGAAGCTGATGTATAAGTTTTCGAAACCTCAAGCGCCTTATAATAAGAAATTTATGGAAAATTTTGCCAGAGAACATGCGAATTTGTCAGAATGCACACAGGAATGGACCAAAAGAGATGAACCATTGAAGAAAATCAAACACGAGTGGAAAGTACCAAAAAAGGATGTTTCAGACACTGTTCACAAGTTCAAATATCCAAGTGGGCAAATTGACACAGTTTCTACCACAAGATAAGGTATGTGAGTTTGCCAAAATTATCCTCTATAGAACTTTTAGAAGTTACTAAAGAAGCTGTTGGAGATCAAGAGTTCTCAGAGAAACATAAAGCTCTTCTTGAGAAAAGTCGGGAGTCGAAGAGACTTGAAATAACTATAAAACAAAATGAGGAAACATTGATCAAATTCAAGACACTTAATGCTGAGCAAGGAAAAATATGTGAAGCGTGTTCGGCACAAATGAAAACTACTGCGAAAGGATAAATTGATAAAAATAAACTAATTTGGCTAAAAAGTATAATATGAGAAAATGGGGAAGCAAAATCCAGATGAAATTGCAAAATTAATATCAGAGCAAAAGGCTCCAATAAAAGAAAAGGCAGCAGAGGAGGCGACTACAGTGGCAAACACTCTCACTAATTGTGTAAATGACAATTTACACAAACCTAACTTGATTCCTGAAAATGTTCCAGTCATTTACACAAACCTAACTTGATTCCTGAAAATGTTCCAGGATATCTCCCACAGGCAAATCAACTGCAAACAAAATGGAGGAAAAAGGCAGAAGAAAGAGAAAAATCCATCCAAGGGCTGACAAGATTGATTTGGGACTCATACTGGATGTACTTGGTGAAGCCACACAGTCAGCACAGTGCGCTCAATTGTATCATCAATGCTACAGAGAATATTTCTCCTATGCTTGCCGACTCTGTCTTTTCAAGACAGTTGAATTCTGAAGTCGATCAACCCCATCTTCTCAAAACTATGCTAGATGCCTGCAAGTTTAAAGATCAAATTCATAGATAGATAGATTTAGTTTTAATTTCACTGTATTTTAGCCTAGGAAAAGGACGGTCATTGAACCAAATCCTTAATTTTTGTAATAAACTATTTTTAGAGTTAGTTAAGTAGTATTTAAACCCCTCTCATGCATTTAGAGAGGGGTCCTAGATCTTAATATTTTTGGACTTGGAGATTGCATTTCTGTACTCCATTGTCTTATATATTTTTAAAAAGGATCACATCTGGTGATTTTCATGCGGAATTATCTTTGAAGTGTTGCATTTATGTACCTTGGAATTTGATTTTGCATCATAGTTACTGGATAGAGTATCAGATTGCATTTGAAAGTCTTCAAGATGAACAAGGTATTTCTATCTGTTCACTGCTGATCTCTTTTGTCTTATGATATTCATTTTAAAATTGCTATCATTTATATGTATATTTGTTTTCACAATGCTTCCTTTTATATATCATTTCTGAGTATAATTGAAACGTTATTTTTCATAATTACATGTAGATGGTATACAATGATGAATGCAATATGCTAATACAACTCTATTTAATTTCTTAAACAGAGTTATCTTTATTTGTTTCTGCACATTTCAATTTAAATAATAATACATTTTCATGGTTATTGTTGAATTGGAACAATCTTAAGTTGTATTCACATATAATTACCCGAGTTAGTGTTAGAATTTCTTTACCAGTATTTAGCTTAAATTAGATAGTTTTACTTCAGTTAATTTAGTCCCATTTCCACCCATCCAATCCAATCCATTTAGTTACAAGGAAACTGGTCCTTTAAATCATTCGAACCCTGCATAACAAAGCGAGAGGAGGCATCTTAAAGGTCGAGCCTGGTGGTTTTCGATGTTTGAAGAAGAGATTTTCTAGGCTTCAACGAACCATAACCAATAGTCGCTTATTATTAATCAATCAAAGAAGAATACAACCATAGTTCCGACGCTGAATTCTCCTTCGGCGGGTCATCAGCAGAGCATGTCTCGATAAAGCCTGTCAGGGATGGAACAAACCTCTCTCTTCGAATACTTGACAATGATCTCCTTACTTGGATTTGGCCTCAAGGGTATGAATCAAGGCTCTTAGAGCATAAGGCTCTTGGGAACTTGGAGACTAGCTTGCAAAGGAGATGAGCAAGCTTTTATAGATGGAGGAAGGGGAGTTGGGATCCCTATAACCATGGGATTGGCCCTATCATCAAGGAAGCTTCCATGAGAGGTGGCAAACCACTTCCTCTCTGTAAATCCGTGTAAACACTCCCAACTCAAGATATAGATAGCGATCCGGAAATTTGTTGGGATGGAAACTTGGTCATTTTTTTTTTTTATTTTTAAAAAACACCTCTTAATATGGTTGGCGCGGGTACGGCTCTATGACAGAGCGCCAATTGGCGCACCCTCTTTGGAGGATTTCCCTCTTGGCGCGAGGGCTGAACTATGGAACCGCGCCAATGGAAAAAGAGCTATTTTTAGGGTTTTTTGCAAGGAGATGTCTTTAGGGAAATTAAAGCTCATCTTCAGAGGGATGCAATGAAAGTATTTTCAAGCCTTAACTCTGCCCACAAGTCACGGAATGAGCCCTCCAATGTGCGGGATGGGGATTGTATGGACGGTGACAAATTGCTGTGTAACAGATGCCCCCTAAAGCATGAGGCCCGAAAGAGAGAGAGAGGGGTGAAATACTTTACGAGAACATGCCGACCGAAAACACCGCCATCGGAAAACCTGCGGAGCGAAGTACAACTGATGTCTCAGATACATGATATATATGCGTGGTATGGGCGTAGCCATCCATAACAGAGTATACAATAATCGAGATCCAAGGCATGGACGCAGCCATCCAGAGAGGATCGATAAATAGACTCAGGTATGGTCGCAGCCATCCAATCAGTGAGTCATGTAAATAATCATAATAATCCACAAAATCGCAACCTGGATTACAACAGACACAATCCAGGGTCTTGCGCTCCATCTCGACCCGAACAAAGTACAAGTTCAAGCATGCGAATATGTGAGCTGAAGTCGAACATGCAAGAACATCGTCTGATTACCAGCCAATGATGAAAGCTGTTAACAGACTCGAGAGGTACCACCATTAATGCCAATGGTCCTTAAGGTACTACAGGTACAATCTACGGCATGTGAACAGTGAGCTGGTGTCGAACACCCGCAGAATCACTCGATCGGAGGCCAATGATGAAAACCTCGCGTCGAATGTGAAGAACCTGCCATTGAGGCATGCAGGCTCCAAGGTACCAGAAGGGAGTCTCTAGATCATCTTCATGGATAATGAGCTGAAGTCGACAGGAAGTGACCTTGATCGAAGGTAGGCCATAATGTTTCCCACATCATCAATGCGAGACAGAGGAACATAATGTCTTTGTGAATCAAGATCAGATGAGAATCAGAGGAAGGTTGGAGTTTGCAGAGGTCAACTTCTCTTGAACATATTGATGGCACGACAGTGGATTTGGCAGTATTTGACATCAAAAGATCAGAGGTCATAGTGATGAGGCAAAGAGCAGATGAGAGGTCAAAAGGGATCACCCAAACCCATGGAGGCAAGTGAAAAACGAGATGAGATTTCCCCAACCTGACACGAATGCAGACAAGTGCCATGTTCAAGAGCGACATACTGCCAACACGACAATGATGTTGGTTCCATTTTCCCCACCATTTCGGTGAGTACCTCTTTATTTTTACACAAGCTTGAAGAGGATACCATATGCTTGTCATATAAGTCCACCCTTCGGGCGAATCCATCCTAGTACATTTAACGAGCCCTAGGAAGGAGAAACTCGAATATCGTCATTACGACTGAATCCAATGTCATCAGAGTTTAACGAGTCTGACAAAGGAAGAACTCGGCGTCTTTTCATGTTTAGAGAGTTTGAAAAGACAGCGGAAAAGTAAACTCCAATGGTCCCTTTTCGTAAATAGTTCCTCAGATCCGAAAAGGTAGAAAACTATGTCTGAGAAAACCTCCTAGTCGCGATAGGCTAGGGTATTCCTTTTTCGTAAATAATCTATCCCAGCCTGAAAAATGGGTAAACGTATACTGGGTAGATGTCGTTTTGTGTCCAATTTAACGAGATCGAAACGACAAGGGACTCAGCAATCTTTTCATGTTTAGAGAGTCAAAAAGAGCTGAAAGTTGACTCCTCCTGGAGGAACGAGTGTTATAAAGGGTAGCATCTGGTTCCGGTAATGGTGGAACTACTCTGAACAAATAAAGGTCGAGAGGTTGGCTAACAAGACCACTATCGCAGCGGTTCCTCAGGAATGGGTGAAACAACCAAGTGAAGGCATATGATTGGCCAAGCAGATAGTGACGATGCTTCAGTGAAAAAACCGACTCATCTCACTAATTAACGAGGTTGATGGTAAATCTGAAGGTAAATGGGAAGGGTTCATTTACTGGCGAAATGAAACTTCGCTTGAAGTTGGTTTCATTTTTACACAAGCTTGAAACAAAGATAAACTATGCTTGAAACCAGTTTCATTTTTACACAAGCTTGAAACGGAAACAAACTATGCTTGAAAAAGTAAGCATGCCCCCAGCATGGTGACTCAATTCGAGGTACATGCCCCCCAAGCTTCATTCCATATGAAAGGAAGATGGAGTGAAGGTTCAAGTTACGAGATCAAGAGAAAGACTCGACTGGGATTTTACGAGATCTCATCAAAGACTCGAATTGAACAGGAACATGTTTCATTATTTTAACGAGGTTGACACATTAAAGAAAAATGTACTCGGGACACCTTGTTTCATGGTTTAAGGAAGCGACACAAGACAAGGAACTGTCTCCAACAACCATGTTTCATTTTAGAAACGACACAAAGACATGCTCGGGCAAAACATTTCATTTTAAAGAACCGGCACAAGAAAATGAAGATATACGGCATAAAGGTTCATAATAGCGACAAGAAGTTCACTTTGAGGTTCACTCTGATGGAAGAAAGAAACATCTGAAGTCGGGACCTAATACTTATTTTGATGCACAATGGCTATCACTAGGTACGAGCACGGGGTAGGTAGCCACATAGTTGACCTGCGATGGGGTAGATACAACAGGTGGATAAAAACCAGGAAGGGATGATGGCGGGCCAGTTGCCACATCAGGACCAAAGAACGAAAGCTGATCAATGGTCACGATCCGTCCTTCATGCGGAAAACATACCACACGAAAAAGGGAGGAGACAAGCGCTCCCATGGCATAGGTGTAATCGCACCCCAAAAGCAGATTGAAATCCAAGGGGCCTAGAACAACCATCACGTCCATATGGACGGTTTTACCTCCCAAAGTAATAGGTAACCTTGGAAGGATCCCTAAGGGTTGACTCGTTCTTTTGTTAAATGCCAACGTTTACGTATAACGAAACCGCAATGATGGCGAGGCAAAAGCTTGCCCAGTAGTTGAGGATAGAACACTAGCAGACGGCGCCTTAAGGCCTGCCTCGTGGTCTTTGGGTACGACCGGACAAAGTACGGCAGTGACATTGTCATCGAAAGGCACATAGACGAGCGGTGTCTCCTCGTCGATTCCAGCAAAGAGCGAGCAAACTACTTGGAGGGGCTACCATCGAGCGAGATGGTCTTCCTGGTGTTCTGAAAGGAGGCTTGTCCTCCATGACCTCCGTCGAAGGTGGGAGGGCACTCATGCAATTCCGTCCAACGAGGCAGAGGTAGATTCTTGAGGTATAGGGACAGGAGAATCTTTCTCCAAGTTTGAAGAATCTGAAGAAACCAGAAGGACATGGGGGGTGTGAGACCCACTCTCTACGGAAAAGACCTGGTGCATCGTAAACGGAGCCAGCTCAACTGATCCTACGACCAATGGTTGGTCGGGGATGGATTCATGAATTTGAATTTCCAAGGGAGTGGGATTGACCAAGGATGATTCCTGACCAATTGTAGGATCAGCTGGTGGAGGACTCAAAGAAAGCCGATTATAACTAGCTGGAAGGCGTGGTGTAGAACCGGTTGAGTTGTCCAATACTCTTTTGGCTTCATCCATATACAGACAAAGGTGGATGGCATGGTGCCCTTCACACAACTTACATGGATTAGTGAGCTTACCCTGCTTCTTAAGATTTTTTCCAGCACTAGCTAAAGACGTGCCCCCAACCTGACTCCCGGAAGCCAAAGGCAATGGCGGACGACCATTGGACCATACTTCGAGTACCTTGGGGATGCCAGGGTAGTCTCAGAGAAGATGGTCTCCCATGCACAACATGCAAGGAAACTTGACTTTCCGTGGAGGGTTGGAAGGTTTATCAAGAGAAGATATTTCAGAAACAGTGGCTGCACTTTTAGCCTCTCGCTTATCGGACTTCTTCTTCTTTGTCTTCTTCTTCTTCTTCTTAGCCACCTGGTTACTTGAATCCAGACTTTCACCAGGCGAAGTAGAAGAGGAGGACGCAGAAACAGGCGAAGAAGGGGAGAGGTCCACCTTGGAATCAACATGATGTTGTTCAGGTGGAGGAGCTGATTGAACAGTAGCTAAGACATTCGGGACCATAGAGGTTGAAAACAACCAAACAGGAAACCCAACAGTTAACCCAGGAAGGGACAACGTTGCCATATAAGGAGCACCAACATTTCCAAAAGGAGGAAAATGACCAGGATTCCCATCAGAGGGGATTCCTTGGTTGGTGAACTCTGGAAAAGTTGCCATCAACAACTCAAAACCGCACACGGGCTAAAAACCAAGGCACACAATCAAACGGCCAACAAGCAAACTCTAAAAGGGCATGTGATCGCGGGTGATTTATTTTACCACATTGAAACTTAGAAACTTCACCGTTTCATGTTTTAAGAGTCGAGAAACGGATGAAAGGTGACTCTATCACTTTTAGTTTTGAAGCAAGCGTGAAAGGACAAGCACTTGGTGATCCTTTCAAATTTAAAGAGTCAGAAAAGATCAAATGACTACTCAGGAATACTAGGCAAAGGGTGTACCAAATAATCGTGAACTGCAATATACACCTTGGTTTCAAAATGAAAGAGAAATCAACCAAGGACTTAACGTACGTGCAGGCAATCTCCCCGAATGTTGTGTCTGGTGTATCACGGGTATAAGGCGGCAGACTCGGCTTCCTACGGATAAAGGATAGCAACCTAGTGGGGTCTCCCTTTATATACTCGACGGTACGAGGAGCACAAGTCCGTACTAGTGCTGTCTAAAGCCAAGAGGCGAACGACAGCTACTAGGTCTTAAGACGTCGGAACACGTCTCTAGCCTAGACCTCTAAATGTGTTTCGTTAGATTTCAATGCTGCATTAGTGTTAATTGAGTAAATTTTAATGTTTATCTTCAATTACGTTTCAGTTTTCAGGCCCTAGCGAATGTAATGTCTCAAAATCTCCTAAATGCACTCTATATGCCACAGTATATCATTTCATTCGATGAAAGCTATTTATGAGAGAGTTGAGAGCTTTTCACACAATAACGAAATGAACAGAAAACAACCAATGATGTCTCTAATGCAGCTAATGAAAACTAAAAAGCTTTTTGTTCAAGGTTACCAATCACTAATAATCATCGAAAAGATCTAATTCACATTAACTAATGAAAAGCAAAAGAGTTTTTTTTTTAATATTTTCAATATTTCAGAGCAGAGTGCGCTAAAAAATGAAAACTAATGCAAAAGAGATTCGAGAAATGATGATAAGAGATCAAAAACAAACAAATTTCACTCAATAGCAATCACAATCAGACCTCAAATCGACCAAAAGTCCCTCAAAACGAAAAGAATCCCAAAGACTCCAAATGAGCCGTGTAATCTAGGCCCAAATGAGACAAGGCAGAATTTGAATGGAAAAGAGAACAACCACTCAAACAACGCGATGAGACAATAGAAAAGCACTAAACGAATGCAAAGAAGCAATCACAAGGTTGACTGAACCGATAGAAACCAAAAACTCCCAAGGAGGGCTCGACACACAATAGCACCTAGATGGCCTAGGGCTAGAATGGAAAATTGATGGAAATGGGCAAACAACCAAAGGATGAAGGTAACACTCAGTCAATCAAGGCTCCAAAACACTCAAGCAGTCGAAAAAATGAAACCAAAATCAGAGATCAGGCTCAAAAAGCTCAAAATCAAGCAAACCCTAGCAGTCCCCGACGACGAGCGTACGGAAGTGCAAGCTAGCGCCATGTCGGACTTGGCGTGGGTATTACATTGACAACACCAATTGGCGTGGTACATCACGTTCAAAAATACGGCCGGTCAATTGAATTGTAAAATAAAAATAAACGATCCAAAAACCAGGACATGTGATGTTTGGGTTCAAAAACACAGAATTCACCAAAGAAAGAACCGGCAAGGATTGATGTTAAAGAAGAATCAAAATAAATCGAAAAGACAAGACAGTGCTCCAAGTGTTCAGTTTACAAACTAAACCGGAGATTGACTGAAGCAACTTTGATCTACTTTGCAATTCCAGAGCAAAATCATTTCAAAGGCTATCTGGTTAACTTCAGGCTCCGTCTATAGCCTATAAAATGAACAACAACAAGCTAGACGATCCCCAGCGGAGTCGCCAGACATTCGAAGGAGTTTAATCCCCCTACTGTGAGACCCAGGCCCGATCCCACTAGCCCGGATCGGGTCTGCCCAACAATGGTCACGCTTCTGGCGCAGGTTCCCTGGTGCAAATAAACCAACTAGCGATGAAGGCTTACCTGGAATCCAACATTGTCGCTTGTAGAGAAAGTAGCGCTCCCGTTCCTTAGCTCTGGCAGATCACAATCCTCACGATCTCCATGATCGGACACCTGCACACGCAAGAAACAAAACAAACGCAAGCATAAAATCCAGTATATACAACTATATGTCAGTCGGAGAAGACATAACTCATGATCATAATCAAGAACAAGAGTGGAACCATAACCAATAGTCGCTTATCATTAATTAATCAAAATAAGAATACATCCATAGCTCCGACGCAACACTCTCCTTCGGCGGGTCGTCAGCAGAACATGTCTCGATAAAGCCTGTCAGGGATGGGACAAGCCTCTCTCTTCGGATACTTGACAATGATCTCCTTGCTTGGATTTGGCCTCAAGGGAATGAATCAAGGCTCTTACAGCATAAGGCTCTTGGGAACTTGGAGACTAGCTTGCAAAGGAGATGAGCAAGCTTTTATAGATGGAGGAAGGGGAGTTGGGATCCCTATAATTATAGGATTGGCCCTATCATCAAGGAAGCTTCCATGAGAGGTGGCAAACAGAAACCACTTCCTCTATGGAAATCCATGGCAAACCTCCCAACTCAAGATAGATAGCAATCCGGGAATTTGTTAGGATGAAACTTGGCAGGCGGCCGATTCGATGCCAGCACTAATGGGACGAGCGCTTGGTGGCGCGCCCTCTTTGAAGGATTTCCCCCATTAGTGTGAGTGCGGGCCTCCTTCCTCGCCAATGCAAAGAGCTATTTTTAGGGTTTTTTGCAAGGGGATGTCTTCAGGGCAATGAAAGCTCATCTTCAGAGGGATGCAATGAAAGTATTTTCAAGTCTTGTCTCTTCTCACAGGTCACAGAATGAGCCCTGCAATGTGCGGGATGGGGATTGTAGGAACGGTGACAAATTACTGTGTAACATCTATAGAATGAGTTTTTGGAAAACGCCAGCAGTCGAACGGTCTTGAAAGGTCCTACTTGGGGAATAGGGTCATGTTCTCTGTTATAGCATAATTGGTCTTTTCTTCTGCAGATTGGTTTCTTTTCCTAGATTGTTGTTTTCTTAATGTAATCCAAGATTCTTTTGATAATTTTCTGCAATAGAAATATTGCTTTTGCTGTAATTCAAAGTAGAAATTCAGTTTGTTTGAAGCAAGGTGTGATTAGTGTAATTTTTACTACAACTTTTCATTGCTTTTGAGATTGAGCATATACAGTGTGTCATTGCCTTTGAAATAAACAGACTTCCCTAGGTTGACAATTTATGTAGCACTTGATTGTTTAAATTAATAAGCAATTAAATTGACCAACAAGGAAAAACACGGTGGAGAATTTGTCTGGACATTTTGAATGAATAAGAAACATTTTCTCAAGTGCTTTTTATTATATGCAAGAATGAAAACGGATATCGAAAATTTTGTTGAAAGTGCGAGGATTTGTCAACATGCCAAAGGAAGAAGCCAAAACACGGGGTTATATCAGCCACTGCCAATACCCAATAGACCCTGGGATGTTATCATCATGGATTTTGTCTTAGGTTCTCCAAAGACTCAAATAGGACATGATTATATCTATGTTGTTGTAGATAGGTTTTCTAAAATGGCTCATTTTATTGCTTGTAAGAAAACTAGTAATGCAACTCACGACACTTTAAATTTTTTCTGATAATAATATTGCATGGATTGCATGTGAGTATTGACAGTGAGGATACGAGATTCATAGGACACTTCTAGAGACTCTATGGAAGAAAGTGAGATGCAACCATCAATTTTGGTTCGACTTATCATCCTCATATTGATGGAAAAACTTAGTCATTGAACAAGAGCTTGGAAACATATTAAGGAGTTTGGTTTACAAAAATCCAAAGAAATGGGACTCAACCCTTGCTCGAATGAATTTGCTTATAATGATACTCCTAATCGAAATCTTTGAATGAGTCCATTTCGGAATGTTTCAGGATGCACCTGAAAACAATCATAGACTAGATGTTGAAAACAAGGATACAAAGTGCAAAAGCTAAAGAATTTAAGACCCGGATACAACCGGATAAAATTTAGAGGAAGGTGTGACGAGTTTACTACGAGAAAAAAAACCCAAAACTATAAAGAAAAAGATGATATAAAAAGTACTGAAAGGGGGTTTCAAGTAGATGACTTAGACATGGTTTATCTAAGGAAGGAAAGGTTTCCATTTGGGACTTATAATAAACTAAAAATGAAAAATATAGGGCCATGTAGAATTTTGAGGAAGTTTCTTCAAATGCATATGAGATTGAATTACCAGGAGGAATTGGAATATCACCCATCTTTAATGTTGCAGATTTGCACCTATACAAAGGAACAGAGGAAGAACTACAAGACGAATCTACAGAAGAGGAGGACCAGCCTTTGAATTGGAAGGAACATATGCCAAGGACACCAAGGAAAGAAATGGAATCTATTCTGGAGAAAAGAGCAACAAATAAGACCAGAGGACAAACCTACTATCAGTATCTAGTAAAATGGAAAGGAAACCCAATGGAAGATGTGAGTTGGATGACAACACAGAGTTGCAGAAGTTTAGTACAGATCCTAAAGCATTAATGGATCAATATTTTCTTCCTCGGGAGTCTGATGCAGGAGCATCTAGTCTTAGCCAACAATGTGATTGTATGTTCACATGTTGTGGCTAACATGAGGTGGATTAACATTGGTTATTAATATTTTATTAGTTTAAATGAGAGGAGTTAGTCTGTTTGGTTTTGCTAAAATTAATTAGGAATAAAATAGCAATTGGTTTCTCCCTCCGAGGAGGTTGAGGCAAGTACGATAGGAGCTTAGAAATAGGGTAGCATTTGTTTTTAAAGAGTGGTTTAAACAGAAATCTATTTAGAGACGAGAAGGATCGCTTGAGTGAGATATATATGTACGAATGGGTGTGAGGGAAATAGATAGCAGAGTGTGAGAAAGAATGGAATAAGTGTGAAATAGGTGTGCAAGAGGAGAGAGAAGAGGGAACATAAATAATTATAATAACCAGTCGACCAAGGGCTTGGATTTGTATTTTAATTCTTATTAAATTCCAAGTGTTTTGTGATTTATCAGGCTCTCTGTTTGAAACCATTGTTTTAAATATTTGTTGAATTGCATATATATATTAATCACAGAGTCAAATATAAATCGAATTTCAGGCACGATGAAGATAGTAGATCTGACACCGATCAACGATGAGAGATCACATCACAGTTGTAGGACTTCGCACATCGCAAAAAACAATGTTTATAGTTAGGAATTTCATAAATTAAACTATTGCACTTTCGATGCGAAGTGAATCGGCGGTGATATCACAAGGATCCTCGTATCAAGAAACAAACCAACAACGGATATTACAGCACCTACAAATCGATTTTGCAAATCGAAATATATAGAAGTTAGTCTTAAGGTCATCGAATAGTAAGCGATATCATTTGCGATGCGAAATGGAGGGAGCCACGCATCACCACAGCGCAACATCACAAACCGCAACAAATAAGTTTTATCTTTAAACTTAAATTGTAAATGCGGTTAAGTTTGATCGACGATGATTGGTCGGGAGTGTTGTGGGACCGCCAGTAATAAGTTCTGCATTTATGGTTTGTTTAGGTTTATGTGTGTCATTTTAAAATAAGTTGTTGGTTTCTTCACGTATGTATGTTTTTGAATCTGAAAAAGAGTGAAATCCGCTACGAATAAAGAATTGTATGAACCCATAAACTATACAGTTCCGTGCAAACTCTGAGAATTCTATAGCTTGTCTGCATCAAGCACGGAAACATGACACTTGCAAACATAAGAAAAGAGTGTTTAAATTTTTAGTGGAGAATTGTGTTGCATTAAACCCCCGCAAGAGTATTGGAGAATCTAATTCCAACCTATTGCTAGGTGTCAAAATTGTCCATCCAAGTGTCCCAGTTCAGTTTCACTTAGTCAAGTTTTAGTTGAGTCTCGCTGCAGTAATTAAATTTTGATGTCTCCAATGTAATATTATTTAACTGATTTATAATATTGAGAAGAGAAATCCTCTGGTCCACTTATTTTTAGTTTTCAATTCGTCTCATGGTATCAAAGCTAGTTTTCATAAGACTTCCTGAGAGAGCAACAACATGAGTGAAGTTGGAGCAACAGAGTGAAGAGGCGAGCCTATATAAGACTATTTGAGAGAGAAATATAAGTTTGAAGAAGTTTGAAGACACCTTCTGTGAAGAACCAACACAATAACGAAGAAGCTAGCTATTGCTAAGACGATGAAGGCACAGTCGAAATGGATTGAAGAAAGAGCTTAGCCTGTGTAAGACTCCTTGAGAGAAACAAAAATCGAAGCTATGTTGTGTAAGACTCTAGAGAAACAACGTGAGTGCGAGATAAAAAGGAATATTGTTGAGGTGTAGAGATCCAAAAGAAAAATAAGAACAAAGAACCAGTAGAAGAAGAAGAAGCCCCTCATAGTTGAGTGAGGTTTTTTTTTTAATTTAATTTTTTTTTCAATCAACGCTCTTTTTGAAGGAAAATTCGAGCTGATATGCCATCAATGCTATTTTGAGGCAGATACTAGGGTTGATCAACACTATTTTGAGCCAGATACTAGGGTCGATCAGCGCACTTTTGAGCCAAATACCCGCGTCAATCACGTAGAGCTTTATAGCAATTGTTTTTCCGGTGTAATAGCGCAGAAGCAGTGTTACGGAGCCACGCTAGTGTGAGCTCTTTGGAGAAGAGTGATGGAAGGCTTCAAGGTATGGTTTTAAAAGTTTAAAATTGATTATGGTCATTGTACTATTTAAAAAAAAGGAATTTTTGCAAGAATTTTTTTTGTTTCTTGTGTAAGCCAAGCAGTGACATTATGTCTACAATTTGTGTAACTTGTTGAGGCGTAGTGAGCCAACACTCAACAAATGGGAAAACCCAAGAGGCTAAAGTGACAAAAGGAGATATTTGAGATCTTTTTAGCTCTGTAATTGAAGAGGCAAAAATATGCCTTTGCATTAAAATGCATAAAACAATCGGTGGATGATAACATTCTTCCTCTGATTTCAAATGCCAAGACTACCAAGGAGGCATGGGATACCCTTGAGAGATTTTTTGGTGCATGGAGGAGCATCGACGTTGAATATGAAGTTGGATCTATAGCAGCAGATATAAAACAAGATGAAAAGACTCAGCCGCAAGTGGATGTTATCTGTGAAGAATTTGTAGAAGCAATAGAGAGAAAGCACGAAGATTATCGTGAACCCCACTGTGCACAGCCACAAGTGGAAAAAAATTTGATGAATCTAGCAACACAACTTGCTAATGAAAATTTGATGAATTCAACAACAGAGCTTGCTGACAAAAATTTGGTGAATCCAACAACAGAGCTTGCTGATCACGATTTGGTGATACTAGCAATAGAGCATGCTGATGAATATTTGGTGAATCAAGAAACTGAGCTTGCTGATGAGAGTAAAACTACAATGGTAAATCCAGTGATTAATATTGTTGATGTAAACTTTGATAGATAATTTTTGGCTAATGAGGATTAGTTGAAGATGATGCAACAAAAACATGATATCGACATGATGATATTTTGGTGAGATAATCCTACTTGAGTTAGTGGAATACAACCCGTTTGTAGCATCATAGGTTAGTGATGAATATAAAAAGACAAAAATAGAGATAAAGGCATATGCAAAGAAAGAAGTATCCAAAGAGAAAATATAAATAGAGATAGAGGCAAAAGTAGAGAAGGAAGCACCACAGGAGAAAGTTTCCATTGCAGAGAAGAAGAGACAAAACTAATGTTGTTTGAATATGTTTTTGTACTTACCATTGGTTTCCAATGTCTAGGTAAACAAGTTACATATTATGAATAAAAGTTAAATTTTATTGAAACATGGCTTGCAACACCATGTCTAGATGAGGTCTACACAGAAGCTGTAGATATGAATGTTGAAGACAAAATTCATGATGAACACATAAATGAAATTTTTAGGTATTGAAGTTTTTAAGAGATAAAATATTATTTTCATCTTATGTTGCAACTGATTGATGATGAAAAGCACACTACAAAAGACAATATGTGGAAGCAGCCCACATACAAGTCATTTCTTGAAGAATTCGAGGACATGCTTAGACAATCCAGAAAAATAGAAGACCTACATCAACAAATGAAGAAACAAAGGTTTTAAGGATACAACAAAGAGGAAAGGATGAAACAATTTAGAGGCTACAGGATTTGAAAGAAGAGAAGAAGAAAACTAAATCTAGTTTAAGTCAAGTTTTTTAAATCGTAAGCCTCGTTGAGACATAGACTAGAAGGTATCTTAACTGAATTTTTATGTGGTTGTAATTAAGGTGTAGTGTTGTAGAATCTAATTCCAACCACCTGCTAGGTGTTGAAACTGTCCATCCAAGTGTCCTAGTTTAGTTTCACTTAGTCCAGTTTCAGTTGAGTCTCGCTGCAGTTATTTAATGTTGATGTCTCCAATGTAATCTTATTTAATTGATTTGTAATATTGAGGAGAGAAATCCTCTACCCCACTTATTTTCAGTTTTCATTTATTGTCAAATATAAATAAAGAAAAACAGATGATGAAGTAGAGCTCATTAAAAATAAAAATACAAAAATAAAAACACCACACAGGAGATCATATCTAGACCCAGGTAGTTATCCAAGTTTATCCAATAAATGTTTTGATGATAAATCCATAAAAAAAAAGATAAAAATCCTCTTGAGGGAGTTGGGTTTGAAGGAATAGTTGTAGAGCTTGCTTTTAGCATTGACTCTGTAGCACGATGAATTAATGGTGGTGGTATTTGGTGAGGTAGTTACCCTAACTGTGGCCTAAATTATCCCCATCGTTGATCATTTGACAATAAATCCACACCATCAAATAATGTTGGTTAGCTTAGGGCATACATGGGTAGTAGGACCACCAAGACACGAAAACCAAACTCTCATGATGCCTTGCATGTGGCAGTGATAGTGGATAGAGAGTTCGATAGTGAATATTTTCAGTCAATGCACCAATATAGATTCATCTTAAGCACAAATATAACATGGGCCTAGAAGGATCAAATTTCTTTAAGTGGAAACTTATTTTAGAGTCCAAAAAACAATGTGTAATTTTTCATTGATTAAATTATATTTTTGAATACTATGGATATTGCATAACAAGTGCATTGAGTCATCTTCCCACATATTTTTTGTTATTATTATATTTTTAAGTATAGATAAATATTAATTCATATCAAAATATTTTATTAATAACTCACATTGAATATGTTCTATACAATATACAATATTTTCTTTTAAAAATTATATATATATATATATATATATATATATGAAATTGATATCAATTGTTAAATGTTTTTGAAAAGTAAAATGTTTAAATGTATATTATTCACATATTTTTTTACTTTTAATTACTTTATATGAAATTATATTAGGTCATATGGTCTATTAAGAAAACATGCATAATATTTTTTATTATTTTTATTTATTATTTTATTTATTTATTTATATTTATTTTTTATAGCGAACATTCATTTTCTATTTAGAGAATATTTTATTTTTATTTGAAGAGGGACACTTGTCAACTCTAATTTGAGGACATACACACATACACATCACATTGACAATCGACTGTAGAATGAGCCTCTTAGCTCAATAACACATGAAGAAACCATAATGAGCCTCTTAGCCCAATAACACATAAAGAAGCCATACTCGTTCCAATGCTAGAACTGCTACAAACTCAACTATTATGTTAACTAACAACTCTAACCCTGATCCCTTGGGGCTTGATGAATATGTTGACTTAGCTAATAGATTAAAAAAAAACTCTCAATAAATAACCAAAAACTTATTCAACACCAAGCTTCCCATGCTTTGTAGTTCCCAAGACTTGATTATTTGTAATGGTATTAAAACTAGCCTACCTCTGTCTAGATGACATGTATGCATGGGATAGGTAGTAGTGTAGTGTATTATGTGATTTCTGACACCCATGTCCTCAGTCGTATTGAAATATTTGAGCTACTTAATGATTACGCACCTGAATCTCACCACATGCGTTTACCTTTAACCCTCAATCTTGTTATGCATACCAGCCACATGTAGGATACTGACGAAAGTTAAAGACACACTCATTTCGATAGAAGTAATGTTTACCTTTCCTTAAAGGATTTAAAAAGGGATCTAGGCTTTCTGACTTATAATAACAACATTGATCAAATTTATTATAATTTTACTACTACCCTTTCCACTACCATTAACAACTTCTGTAATGAGGTTTCATATAAAAATTATAACATAACTTCCAACCCTTCATATGAAAAGGACTGTAAAATTGTCGGGAAAGTGATTAGGGATGCTCCCGACGAAACTATAAAGCTCTAAAATATAAGTGTATACAAATATCTTATCAAAAGGAAGAAGATGTCCTAAATTAATAAGACGCAAGAGCATCTTCTTCACCTCTCTAAAGTTTCACCCAAAAATTTCTTGCACAATGTGCTTGTTCTTCAAACAAAATATAATCATTCGATCTCCTTAGAGAATTGAGACATGTATCAAAGTAAGAAGTTGTATGACTCTCTGGATACCATGGAAACCATATTAAATACTCATATTAAGGAGGATATATTTTTTCCAAAAGACATTGATTATGGGATTAATGAGGTCACTAATGGGAAATATGAAGATTTTGAAGGATACCAAGTTGAAATATTTACAATGGGAATGTCTATCTTCATTCCTCATCTCCACAAGATTCTCAATTATATGGTAAAGAATTGCTTCAATAAACCTTGAACACAAAGCCTTATTGTGCCTATCTTTAAAAGTGGGGACAAAAACATTCCCTCTAACTACAGGACCATTATGATTGGCCAAATATTACCCAATCTATATGGGCTCATTTTAGAATAGAAGATTAGCCTTTGGCTTGAAATCCATGGTAAAAGAGATGAAGAGAAAGTTTTTTTTATGAGACATCACTCAATTATCGACCATATTTCCACTCTCAGGATCATTGTCGAGAAATGTCACAATAGTAAAATTGATCTATTTTGTTATTTTGTGGACTTTAGAAAAGCTTTCAAAACAATTCATTGAGATAAGCATTGGGAAAGGCCTGAAGAGATAATGGTCCTCCTAAGTTGATGATTTTTGTGATTTGGCTTTACGCGACTGTTGTTTCCAAGCTTAAGAGAAACAAAGGGTGGTCTAAAGATATTAAATGCAATATCAGGGTTAATAAATGGTGTCCCCTAACCCATACCCTTTCTGGCATTTACATCGATAAGCTTCAGGAGTGTTTGGAAATTGTGGGTTGCAAGGGCATCATGCTTGCGAGTAAAATCATTAATTTTATCCTTTATGTTGATGATATTGTTCTTATTTCGAGAAGCCATGATAACCTAGAAAAGAAAATTAAGACTCTTCATGATTACTGCTCCAACATGGGTATCACAATTAATACCAAAAAGACTAAAGTTATGATAATTTAATCCAAAAATATCACCCATGGTAAATTTTTCTAACCTAGAAATTACCTAGAACAAGTTTCTTCTTATAAATATTTAGGTATTGGCATTAGTCATCAGCTCAATTAGAATTATAACATTTAGAAAAGGATTATTGGAGGATGGAAAGCTTATTTTTAGATGGAAATAAATTGTAAGGAAATTGATGTTTGTATTTTGTGTAAAAAAAATGTTCCTTTTGTATCCTCTCGTCACCCCTCTTATATTATACAGATGTGAAGCTTGGGGTTGTAGTAAATCTAGAGACTCGTGGAGAAATATTGAGATGATTCAAAAGAAATTCATAAACTATAACCTCAATATCAAGAAAAATGTTTCCCATCATATCCTCCTAATCAAAGTTGGTCTTTACCCCATTCAAATCATGGCTATGTCTAGGTATCCTGTAATATCCCAAAATAGGGATTTTCTACAACAAATAGAATATCTTAAGATATTCCAAAGTTGGAGCTTTAGCAACTCATGGGAATGGTAATGTAAATCAGCTCATTAGATGTAAAATAACATCTCACTGGTAGATGAAGGAAACTCAACAAGAATATGGCCTATATCCTCCTTCACAAGTGGGGAAATGCAGCAATATAGGGCATAAAATAGTTGTCTTTAGAAAATAACGCTATACCTGTGAGGAATGGGACTTGGATCCCTTAGAATACATAATATACAACTCACATGCATATTTAGAGGTGAAACAAATCACTCTAGCCAATATAAACAAATCTCCCCAAGTCAATATGCCTCAAATAAGCCCAAACCCCATAGCCTATCTCATGCAGAAAGTACTGAAGCAAGAAAAACATTATTTTTATGAGGTTTTATGAAAAAAATGAAGAGACAAAATAGATCTGGAGTATACAATGCATCAATGGCTGAGAAAATGGAGATTCCTTCCTTTTTATACAAAACAAGAGTAACTCTGCAAGGGGTTCATGAGAATACAATGTATAAAAATCCAGATCTGTAGATCTGGATCTGAAAAACACAATGAGACTGCAACACTGAATAAATATGGCTGAAATGTACCAGTGATAGAAGAATAATGAAGTACAGAGCCTTCCGAGAGAAGGGTTGGCCCTTTCTCCAAGGAACAAGCTCACAAGCAAGGGTTCAAACCTTGCTACTACAACACTCTGGAAAATGATGCAATTTCTTTAGTAAACTGCACTGTAGTGGATGGGAACTGAGTTGGTCTTGTGCCAAGATGTGAAATGTGCTCCGTAACCTCCTGTATAGATCTTGCAAAGAAAGGGGAGCTCCCTCCTATGAAAGATAAGCTCAAGAGTTGGTGTTGTAAGTCTCCCACTGCAACACCTTGCAACACATCACTATTCTCTGTAGAAATAATGATGTGGCTGAAGGAGGATGCTTGGCCTCAAGCTCGGATGTGGTAAATGAAGAACAGAACCCCTCCAAGATATCACCCAATGAAGGAGAAGGAATCCCTAAGCAGGAATGCCTTGTGCTAAACAACACTGCATACTCAGCTCAACATTTGAAGAATTCTCAATAGTCTAAGCAGACCAAAAATAATAATCCATAAGCTAACCCCAAAAGTCTAATATCTTCCTCCTTATAATTTTTGTGAGCCTCCTCACCTTGGGTCCCACCTATTAGGGTTTCCAACACCATGTGAATCCTTTCCCTCCAAAACTGCGTTGTAGCTCTTTCAAGATTGCTCCTCCATGCTGCACTG
Source organism: Pinus albicaulis (assembly GCA_034641835.2). Classification (NCBI taxonomy): domain Eukaryota; kingdom Viridiplantae; phylum Streptophyta; class Pinopsida; order Pinales; family Pinaceae; genus Pinus; species Pinus albicaulis. The sequence goes on from JAXQQM020076879.1 coordinate 39,512, forward strand.
TTGACTTGGTCAACTTGACTGAATCAACATGATTCTCTTCCTGTTCACACACGGGAAGTGAAAAATCCAGCCACCAAGTTATCCCCTTTTCACACCAAGAGGGATTTTATTTCAATGAAGGTTAAGTATGGGTCCTTTTCCTCACTTATTCATCTACTAGGTGCAAAAATCAAAATCTAATATTCCTATTAGCTGCATGCTAATTTTAGGAATATTACAGTCCTCCCCTCCCAAATTTTGCTTGTCCTCAAGCAACTGCAAGGACAAAACTGGGAATTCTTCCTTCCTGCTTCGATAGCATCCCCATATGATGATCTCTCTCAAAGAATAAGATGTTGTCTCAACAATGAATCCTCATAGTGCCTCTCCCAAGAAAACAAATTAGCATTTGGTGTACACCCCAAATGGCTATCATCATGCAGAATTAGCATACTGAAGGAGACAACTATGTGCTGTCTGGAGGTCCTCTCAAGGCATTGAGTATGAAATGCATGGAAAATCCTCATTCCCAAGTGAAACCTCCACCCCCAAGATATCATCCATATGAAATGAGTCACCCTCCAACATGGCAACTCATGAAGAATCTCCTCCACCTTTGGCTCCTGAAGTGTAGGTGGGCTGAATAAATAAACATGATAGGCAAGAGGGCCTATCCCATGCTGTCCTCCTCTCCACTTATGATAAGTGTAGAGGGCATGCTTATCTTGGGCTGCAACATGATTTCCCTCCAATGGAAAGAAGAAGATTGTCTCCAAGGACCCTTCCTCCAAAATAATGAGCCATGCCAACCCAAACCATTCTATACAATATGAATGGCACATCATCACCATATGGCATCCAAATCAGAAAATGGCTGAAGGTTATGTGTAAGTTTGGATGATACACCTTGTCTCTTTGGTGGATACAGCACAGTCTTTTCAACTACTAATTCAAAGCATCAAATGGCAGGTTGTCCTCCAAGGAATTTTCAGCTATGCATGTTAGATCATCTACTATGAATTAGTAAGCAGAAATATATATCTGTTGTATACAATCAAAACAATAAAACACTTGCCCAAATTCATGTAGAGATGGGTTATCATCATCACAAAATTTGGCCCTAAAGTGACCATGAAGCCCATAAATAATCTTGCTCTCTTGCGGAGCAATGCACTGTTTACATATGATGAGAAAATACAAATACTCAATAGAGTAACCAACAAGCACATAAATGTATTTCTTACCATGCATCATGTGTGAGCCGAAGGTGAGGTCCATGAGTGAGTCCTCCCATGAGAATCTTCTCATAAGAATCTGCAAGAAGAGAGGGTGCATACTCCCTTTGGAACACTCCATCAATAGAAACATGCTCTCTAGTGACAACGATGTAGGCCTTAGTAACAAGGCTCTTGTCACTTCACGACTTCTCCTTTTGACATTCCACATTCCAAAGCCATCCACCCTCATGCTGCTATGTGAGAAGATCTTCTTCTGACATGGAAGCCTCTCATAATCCTCCAATGCTGAAGGGTAGCCTCCTTGCACCTTGAATGTGCCTTCCTTCTCTCTGAAAACTTCATGGAGAGTATGAGAAAATTTTTTCCCATACTCTCCCAAGTGTAACCACAGCAAAAAAAACTCCTGCTTCTCCCTCATCTCTCCCTCATACAGGCCATATAGTAAGATCATGATGGTTGTCTTGTATGATGCCCCATACAAACAAGTTTTCTACTATTCTATCATATGGGTGCCATGCCATGCCTCCCTACTTCTTAACAAAGAGTGTGACCCAAGATGGCCAAACTCTCTCAAAAGTAGCCAGCACAACTTTGTTTCTTGCTGCCCTGTGTCATAGATCTGTAAGTGGCTCACACCTCTTGCTCTCCATCCACCTCCATTCATCCAAGTGTGGATGTCTGCATTTATTCTTCCCCTTGGTACCTTCCCAATGAAGACCACCAATCACCCAAAGCAGATATTCCTCCTTACACCTCATGGAAATTTGAGATGTAACTCCTTGGAGATCTTTAATAAAATAACTCTCATCAATCAATCTCTTGAATCCAAAAGAATCCAAGTGTGCTAAAGGCCAAACACCAACAGAAAGTGGCACAACATTCATCATGCCTTCCACAATCTTGCACCCTAACTCATCATGCTACATGCAACTCAATAGGGGTGCAATGGAATGAATGTTCATCCCTCTAGGGTCAATAGTGCAGTGCAAGCTTGCTGCTCTACCACAACAATGTGTTTTGATCCTTGACCACATGAGCACAAATTCCCAAGGTTTTCCATAAGATTTTCTGAAATGATAGGAAATGGAAATACATGCATACCTCGGTGAGTCTTGGGAGCATCTTGTATGGCTGCAAGAGTTCCTTTCTTCAGTGTGTTGGCTGATCCAACTGCTGATATGGATGGATGCCCCTCCATGATTGTGACAGCGTTGGTACAATGCTCCTCAAGTGGAGAAGAGAACTCTTCCTCCTATGATATTCTGCTGCCAAATATCCTGATTATCTGATGGGTGAAATCAGCAAAAGTAGGTATTCTTGCATGACTTCCATGGCTGAACCACCAAGAGCTTGCCTTTCCCTTCAAGTGCAGCGCTGAGATCTCCATAGCCTCTTTTTCCACTACTGGGTGTAGTAGGAAAAACACTTCTAGCTTCATCACCCAAGTCTCTGTTGCACACTTGAGTGATCCATCAAATGTAGACAATAGGAATCTATTGCCTCTTATCATCCTCCTACTGCATGGTCTTCTTTCTTCTCTCAGTTGAATAAACTGAGGAAAATCTAGGGTCTCTTTGAAAGCCCTAGGTTGGCACTTGTATTCTGCTAAATATCCACTCAGGATCTCATGTTCTAACTGGTCTTCTTGCTCTCCACCTCCTCTATGAGAAAAGGAAGTGCATGGATCTTCTTATTCCTCTTGAAACCTTCTAGAGGTCTCACTGCAACTTTCACCTTCTTGAAATCCTCTTGGAGTTTCATTACATCTTTCTTCTTCCATTAGTTGAACCACCTTGGAGAGGCTCTTCTTAGATCTGAAAATGGATGAGAGTAATCTCATCCTCTCCATAATTTTGTTCTCCTCCTCTTCTTATCTTCTGATTGGATCTTAAATCCATAGGCTGAGCCAAGATGGCAGCTTTGATACCACTGTAATATCCCAAAATAGGGATTTTCTACAGCAAAAATAATATCTTAAGATATTCCAAAGTTGGAGCTTTAGAAACTCATGGGAATGGTAATGTAAATTAGCTCATTAGATGTAAAATAACATCTCACCAGTATATTAGGGAACCTCAGCAAGAATATGGCCTATGTATTCCTTCCCAAGTGGGGAAATGCAGCAATATAGGGCATAAAACAACTGTCTTCAGAAAATAACGCTATAATTGTGAGGAATGGGACTTGAATCCCTTAGAATACATCATATAAAACTCACATGAAGATTTATAGGTGAAAAAAATCACTCTAACCAATATAAACAGATCTCCCCAAGTGAATATGCCTCAAATAAGCCCAAACCCCATAGTCTATCTCATGCAGAAAGTATTGAAGCAAGAATAGCGTTATTTTTATGAGGGTTTATGCAGAAAATGAAGAGACAAAATAGATCTAGAGTATACAATGCATCAATGGCTGAGAAAATGGAGATTCCTTCCTTTTTATACAAAACAAGAGTAACCCGGCAAGGGGTTCATGAGAATACAATGTATAAAAATGCAGATCTGGAGATATGGATCTGAAAAACGTAGTGAGACTGCAACAATGAATAAATATGGTTGAAATGTACTAGTGACAAAAGAAGAATGAAGTACAGAGCCTTCCAGGAGAAGGGTTGGCCCTTTCTCCAAGGAACAAGCTCACAAGCAAGGGTTCAAACCCTGCTACTATAGCACTCTGGAAAATGACACAGTTTCTTCAGTAAACTGCACTGTATTATATGGGAACTGAGTTTTCCTTATGCCAATATGTGAAATGTGCTCCAGAACCTCCTATACATATCTTGCAAAGAAAGGGGAGCTCCCTCCTCTGAAAGATAAGCTCGAGAGCTGGTGTTGTAAGTCTCCCACTGCAACACCTTGCAACAAAACACTATTCTCTGCAGAAATAACGATGTGGCTGAAGGAGGATGCTTGGCCTTAAGTCCGGATGTGGGAAATGAAGAACAAAACCCTCCAAGAGATCACTCAATGGAGGAGAAGGAATCCCTAAGCAGGAATGCCTTGTGCTGAATAGCATTGCATACTCAGCTCAACAGCTGAAGAACTCTCAATAGTCTAAGCAGACCAAAAATAATAATCCATAAGCTAACCCCAAAAGTCTGATATCTTCCTCCTTATAATGTTTGTGAGCCTCCTCACCTTGGATCCCACCTATTATGGTTTCCAACACCATGTGAATCCTTTCCCTCCAAAACTGAGTTGTAGCTCTTTTAATATTGCTCCTCCATGCTGCGTTGTTGACTTGGTCAACTTGACTGAATCAACATGATTCTCTTCATGTTCACACATGGGAAGTGCAAAATCTAGCCACCAAGTTATCCCCTTTTCACACCAAGAGGGATTTTATGTCAATGCAAGTTAAGTATGGGTCCTTTTCCCCATTTATTCATCTATTAGGTGAAAAAATAAAAATCTAATATTCCTATTAGCTGCATGCTAGTTTTAGGAATATTACATATCCAATGGATAAGAAGAAATTTAGAACATGTGATCCAAGAGGCTTCCGAAAATCGCTTCTAACTCTATTCAAAACCTCCACCTTCACCTCAAGAGTAAACGACATAAGGATTCCCATTACTGGCCCAACCACTTGGGGATAAAGGAGGAAATCATCATGCTAAACAAGAATAGTGTCAAAGATACTATTAACTCCAAATTTAAGGATAAATTGTGAAATGATAAGGAGATGGATGGAAAATGGAAACTAAGATATTATAAGGAGGTGATCAACCCCACCCTTGGTAACCACAATTATCTCTCTGTTTTTACCAACTCTAAGAAAAACATGAATATCGCTACGATAATAATTAACTCTCATGAGATTAAAACTAAATCTGGGTAGTGGTTAGCCTCCACAACATTATGGGATGATAGAATCTGCCAACTTTTCAATACTAAGAAGGTGGAAGATGAAAAAACAACCTCTTAGATTCACATCTCTTACTCACATTCACTCTCATTTCCCTAACATCTTCCACACTTCCAATCTTCTTGACTTGTTAAGTCAACCCAACTATAATGATCTTGGAGTGCTTCTTTCCCTTCTTTTTGATCATAGAAATAAGATTTTGAATAATCATAATTAGATACTTATTTTCTTAAGGCCCGATAGACTGTATTGGTATTAGTGGAAAATAATCATCATCATCATCATTATAATTGTTAATATATAAATTTGTATAATTTAATTGTGTATCATATAAATAAAAAAATTAAAATATGAGAATTGTGAACATAAATGTAAAAAGATATAAATGAAAAATATTATTAAAACAAATCCTCTTCTATATAAATTCGCAACATAATTTCCAACATAATCTTAAAGATATGCTATGAAACCAGCTCCAAAACTAGAAGAAAAGAGAGATCAACGCCTTAGAAATAAGCCCCTTCGAGGGGGAAACCTCCTTTACATTAAATAAATGAACAATTCTTGGATGATAGAAATGACAAAACCTTCTTTCTATATATATGAGTCCATGGGGTCACAATATAATTCTAGCCGACCTAACAATATTAATGTAAGGGCACAATAAGAACAATATGGGGGTTCCAGGGGTACAACAATAGAATTAAGGGAGGCTACACTAAAATAATAAGGGACTACACTAGTAATATAGGGACCTAACATGCCCCTCTTCTTCAAAAAATTGTTGTCTTCAATGCTTGATTATTTCTTGATGCTTCTATATAAAATTCTCATCCTCCCATGTAGAATATTCTACAGAAAAGTTCTTCCACTTGCTGAGATACTCTAAAATTGATCATAATTATCGAGTTCTTGGTTCTGTGACTGCTTCAAAACTTCTTTCGATGTGATGTTGATCTTCCTGTTGTTTCATTTAATTCTGTGCCAAAGTTAGGTTATCCTTTGATAGTTGGAGAACTTGTTGTTGATGCTCGATGTGGTCTTCCACTACTTCATTATCCATAATATATTTCACTTGATCCTTCAAACCATCCAACTTAGCCTTCATTTTTCTTTTAAACCATCTATGTCATCTTTGATTACTCTTTGTAAGATCGAAATTTGTTGCACTTGGTACCATAATTTTGATATCTCATACTGCAATTCTTCTTCTTCATGTGTCATAGTATAGCTTTCTAAGGGCTTAATGGGTATAGAATTATTTTTTGGAGGCATTATAGAACCCAATACTGATATAAATTCTTCAATATACCCTTGGAATCACTCTAAATTGCTTTCTCAAACAAACATTATGCAATTTTAAAAATCAAATACACAATTTTTTCTTTCTTTTGAGGAGCTCGATATTGAAACTGAACTATCTATGTTATTTCAGATCTTCAATATCTGAAATTCAGTGCTGTAGTAGCCCTATAAATATTATTTTGAATGCCATAGGTCTGACCTGTTTTTTATTCTTCAAGATAAATTTGTGTCCAATCTCCCACAATGACCTAATTATGGACTGATTGAGTAGAGAAAACTTGTACAGTGTGCCACGTGACACTATTTCATCATTTTTATCTGAAATTGATACACAGAAATCTACAGTCAGTGTACTTGCATCACTTTTACAGAATTGAAATTCGATTTAGAGAGAGAGAGTTATGATGATTTTCCCACGGTCACCTCTTTTAGATGAATTCCGGGAGCTTGAAAAACCCAAACTTCCACAGATCATTTATCCGAAAATATTGTGGACCAAGATCTAAAATTTTTACATGGAGTTCCTTAGGATTTCGGCTTCGGTCTGTAAATATTTCCACTCCTGAACCGTCGTATAAAAAAAATTATTGTGAAAATGCCACAATGACCTGTTTAGGTTAAATTAGGGAGCCTAAAAAAACTTTAACTTCCACAGATCATATCTTTGAAAATATTGCGAACAAAGATCTGAAATTGTTACACAACGTTCCTCAGGATTTTACCTTCGCTCTATAAAAATTTCAGCTTCTGAACCTTCGTAGAAAAATGTTATAACGAAAATTCCACTATGAACTGTTTGTAGCAATGAAACCCTAGAATCCAAAGCTCTGATACCAAATGTTTTGAAACCAGCTCCAAAAATAGAATAAATGAGAGATCGACGCCTTAGGAATAAGCCACTTCGAGGGGGAAAACTCCTTTACATTACATAAATGAACAATTTTTGGATGATACAAATGAGAAAACTTCCTTTCTATATATAGGAGTCTATGAGGTCACAATATAATCCTAGCCGACATAACATTATTAATGTAAGGGCACAATAATAACAATATGGGGGTTACAGGGGTACAACAATAACAATAAGCGGGGCTACACTAACATAATAAGGGACTACACTAGTAATATAGGGCCCAGACAACTATAGTGATCTTGGAGCGCTTCTTTCCCTTATTTTTTATCATAGAAATAAGATTTTGAATAATCATATTAGATACTTATTTTCTTAAGGCCTGATAGACTGCATTGGTCTTAGTGGAAATTAATTATCATCATCATCATTATAATTGTTAATATATAAATTTGTATAATTTAACTATGTATAATATAAATAAAAAATTAAAATATGATAATTGTGAAGATAAATGTAAAGAGATATAAATGAAAAGTATTATTAAAAAAAATCCTCTTCTATATAAATTAACAACCTAACTTCATCATCTTAAAGCTATTGGTATTTGTTGTCAAGTTTGACATTGAGAAACAATATTCCTTTAAATATAAGGCAATATTCCTTTTAAATGTAAGGCAATGTGGAATTATTTTTATACCAAATAAGTTTTAGCTTTTAAGGTTTTATTATTATTTTTATTTTTTTTTATTAAAAAATTTATTACAAATATGTAGACCTCGAATACAAATGAATAAAATTTGGGTAAACTTCAAATTTAATAAATTTTGTTTCTCCCACCCATCACCTATCATCTTATGACATCTCGAGTGTTGTAAAAATTATACCTAGCTATTCCACCTATTGTAACACTTCTGTTCCATACTCTTTTGACATCAAAGATGGATCTGATGTATTGATTACATAATCTACTGTACTATAGCCAATGACCTGGAATTCAAATTGGTCAATGGGGGCTCTTATAAAATCGTTAGCATAAATCCACCTACCATTAGGCTGGTTATTCAACCTTATCCTTTGACTAACGATTCCTAACAGAATCGATAAATGAATGCCTACCATTTAATATTACAAGTATCAACACGATTATGCTCTCGATTGTGATCCTGTAACACAGAAATTGACTTTGAATCGACGTTAAATTGTAGCATAATTAGTGAAGCGTTGGAAACCATCGATTGCATTAATGACAATATCTACTGCACATTTACAACAGGATGTTTTACCACAAGGGATAATGAATGTACAGCTGGTGGTTGTAGTGCTTCCATGAATGTCCTAAATTTCAACCCGCATTATCTGCAAGGTAGTGAAGATATGGAGTACAGATACAATGCGCTGCACCATTAGAGCCTGCATATAGAAGTCAAGCAGATTGTGACCTGCCTCATTCTGTTAGAGACTGTATTTGAGATCCTTTAAAGTGTGAGTGAATTAAACTATGGCTATGAGTTTCTACCGGCCTAGATCCATCTAACTACTTGGATCTATCATGCGCGAGAGGGATCAATATCTCGAGGTACAAACCTATTTTCAAGAAAGGTTTGCACCTCGAGAGATTTGATCCCTCTCGGCGCATGATAGATCCAGAGTTAGATGGATCTAGGCTGGTTCCAGTCGGAGGCATCAACGTCACATTTTTGAGATTATTAAAATTTTTGTATATTTTTGAGATGTAAGATGGATCTAGGTTGGTTTCAGTTGTGTGCTGCCAAGGAAAATCTATCAAAGATATGATTAATTTTATCAGTAATATGTAAATATATCAAATATTAATATAATCATTTTAAATATGCTAAATATTTCTGAGATTAACTTGGTCATTTTAATTTTAATTTTTCTTAGTTACCTCAGTTCGTTGAGATGATAATTATTGTTAATAACTATAATGATGAAAAATGATGAAATATTTTTTTTAAATGCAAAGTGACAATAATAGTGTTGAAAGATATAAAATGTGAATAATAAGAACGTACTCATGTTACAATCAATCTCAAACTATTTTCTTCTACTATTCTTATTTCCTCCCTTGTTAGTTTTGTTATCTTTTCATATCGATTATATGAAAAAGAAAATTTAAATCTTAAACCATTTAAATCTTTAGCTCGATCTGTTGTAGTAAACATGATACCTTGTCTCTCTTGCTCTCCAATATTAATAGCTTAAATTACTATAACACAAAAATCAATCTACATTGTTAATAAATTTTTGTGCTTACACTAAAATCAATGCATATTGTTAATCAAAATACTTTAATATTAATGTACCATCATATATCCAATTACATCAAATCATAAATTAACATATACATTGAAATCAATGCATTTAATGCAAGCAATCAAATAAGATTAGAAAATAACTTCTACATTGAAATCAATGTACCTAATGCAATCAATCAAATAAGATTAGAAACCAACATCTACACTGAAATCAATGCATTTACTCAAAGCAATCAAATAGGATTAGAAATCGCCATCTACACTGAAATCAATGCATTTAGCACAAACAATCAAATAGTATTAGGAATAATCTACATTGAAATCAATGCATCTAGTGCAAGAAATCAAATATAATTATAAATCAATGTCTAAATTGAAATCAACACATCCAGTGCAAGCAATCAAATAGTATTAGGAATCATCACCTACACTGAAATCAATGCATCTAGTGCAAGTAATCATATATCATTAGAAATAAATATCTACACTAAAATCGATGCATCTAGTGCAAATAATCAAATAGGATTATAAATCACCATCTCCGCTTAAATCAATCCATCTAGTGCAAGAAATATTCTTCCCTCTCTCCACCCTCCATCCATATCTATATCCCCATCCATCTCTTTTTTTTGTGTGTCTCTATCTCACCCACCTAAACACACACACTCTCGCACTCCATATATATCATTCTCTTTGTCGATCACCCTCTCTCCCCATCTCTCTCTTCTTCCCTCTCTTCCCCTTCTCTCCCTCTCCCTCGCTAATATCTCTCTTTCCTCCTTTTGTCCTCTCTCTCTCTCTCTCTCCATCTTCCTTATCACTCACTCTCTCTCTCTAGGAACCAACATCTACACTGAAATCAATGCATTTACTCAAAGAAATCAAATAGGATTAGAAATCGCCATCTACACTGAAATCAATGCATTTAGTGCAAAAAATCAAATAAGATTAGAAATCATCTACATTGAAACCAATTCATTTAGTGCAAGTAATCAAATATAATTATAAATCGAAATCTAAATTGAAATCAACAAATTCAGTGCAAGCAATCAAATTGTATTAGAAATCACCACCTACACTGAAATCAATGCATCTAGTGCAAGTAATCAAATATCATTAGAAATAAATATCTACACTAAAATCGATGCATCTAGTGCAAATAATCAAATAGGATTAGAAATCACCATCTCCACTTATATCAATCCATATAGTGCGAGAAATATTCCTCCCTCTCTCCACCTTGCATCCATATCTACATCCCCCTCCATCTATTTTTTTTTGTCTCTCTATCTCACCCCCCTAAACACACGCACTTTCGTACTCCATATATATCAATCTCTTTTTCAATCACCCCCTCTCCCCATCTCTCTCTTCTTCCCTCTCTTCACCTTCCATCTATATCTCTATCTTCCCCTTCTCTCCCTCTCCCCCATTAATATCTATCTTTCCTCCTTTTTTCCTCTCTCCCTCTCTCTCCACCTTCCTTATCACTCTCTCTCTCTCTCTCTAGAAACCAACATCTACACTGAAATCAATGCATTTACTCAAATAAATCAAATAGGATTAGAAATCGTCATCTACACTGAAATCAATGCATTTAGTGCAAACAATCAAATAGGATTAGAAATCATATACATTGAAACCAATTCATCTAGTGCAAGTAATCAAATATAATTATAAATCGACATCTAAATTGAAATCAATAAATTCAGTGCAAGCAATCAAATTGTATTAGAAATCACCACCTACACTGAAATCAATGCATCTAGTGCAAGTAATCAAATATCATTAGAAATAAATATCTACACTAAAATCGATGCATATAGTGCAAATAATCAAATATGATTATAAATCACCATCTCCACTTATATCAATCCATCTAGTGTGAGAAATATTCTTCCATGTCTCCACCCTCCATCCATATCTATATCCCCCTCCATCTCTTCTTTTCTGTCTCTCTATCTCACCCCCTTAAACACACACACTCTCGCAATCCATATATATCAATCTCTTTGTCAATCCCCTCCTCTCCCCATCTCTCTTTTCTTCCCTCTCTTCACCTTCCATCTATATCTCTAGCTTCCCCCTCTCTCCCTCTCTCTCCATCTTCCTTATCACTCACTCACTCACTCTCTCTCCACCTTTCTCTCTCTATTTCTTTCTTCTTACCTCTCTCCCCCTCCCCCTCCAAGTCCATCTCTCTTTCCCTCCCTCTCTCCACTCTCTCACATCCTGTCTCTTCCTTCCTCTCTTTCCCTTTCTCTCCCATCTCTCTCTCCCTCTCTCTCTCTCTTCACCCACCAACTATGTTACTATATCCCTCCCTCTCTCCTTCTCACTTCTTCTCTCCCCCTTCTTTCCATACATCTTACTTTGTCTCTTTATCTCACCCCTAAACATACACACTCTCTCTCTCTATATTTCTTCTTAGTTATGTAAACTAATGAACATAAATATTCATAAATATAAAGTATATTATGGAGTAAAAATAGAAAAAGAGGTTTTATTTACTTACCACTTACCTCTAGTTTATTTATATTTATATTTATTTACCATACCCTTTTTCTTTACTATGGTATTTGGACTATAGGCTTTAGGCTTATTTATATAACCAAGCCTAGATCCATCAACTCTGGATGTATCATCACAGAGGGATCAAATCTCTCGAGGTGCAAACCTATTCCCACGAGTGAAAAACTTGAGGAAAGGTTTGCACCTCGGGGTTGATCCCTCGGCCACTGATAGATCAGTTAGATGGATCTAGGCTAGTTTCAGTCGTGTGCTACCAAGGAAAATCTATCAAAGATATGATTAATTTTATCAGTAATATGTAAATATATCAAATATTAATATAATCATTTTAAATATGCTAAATATTTCTGAGATTGACTTGGTCATTTTAATTTTAAATTTTCTTAGCTACCTCGGTTCGTTGAGATGATAATTATTGTTAATAACTATAATGATGAAAAATGATGAAATATTTTTTTTTAAATGCAAAGTGACAATAATAGTGTTGAAAGATAGAAAATGTGGATAATAAGAACGCACTCATGTTAAAATCAATCTCAAATTATTTTCTTCTACTATTCTTATTTCCTCCCTTGTTAGTTTTGTTATCTTTTCATATCGATTATATGAAAAAGAAAATTTAAATCGTAAACCATTTAAATCTTTAGCTCGATATGTTGTAGTAAACATGATACCTTGTCTCTCTTGCTCTCCAATATTAATAGCTTAAATTACTATAACACAAAAATCAATCTACATTGTTAAAAACTTTTTGTGCTTACACTAAAATCAATGAATATTGTTAATCCAATCACTTTAATATTAATGTACCACCATATATCCAATTACATCAAATCATAAATCAACATATACATTGAAATCAATGCATTTAATGCAAGCAATCAAATAAGATTAGAAAATAAATTCTACATTGAAATCAATGCACCTAATGCAATCAATCAAATAAGATTAGAAACCAACATCTACACTGAAATCAATGCATTTACTCAAAGCAATCAAATAGGATTATAAATCATCATCTACACTGAAATCAATGCATTTAGCGCAAACAATCAAATAGTATTAGGAATAATCTACATTGAAATCAATGCATCTAGTGCAAGCAATCAAATATAATTATAAATCAATGTCTAAATTGAAATCAACACATCCAGTGCAAGCAATCAAATAGTATTAAGAATCATCACCTACACTGAAATCAATGCATCTAGTGCAAGTAATCATATATCATTAGAAATAAATATCTACACTAAAATCGATGCATCTAGTACAAATAATAAAATAGGATTATAAATCACCATCTCCACTTAAATTAATCCATCTAGTGCAAGAAATATGCTTCCCTCTCTCCACCCTCCATCCATATCTATATCCCCATCCATCTCTTTTTTTTTTGTCTCTATCTCACCCCCCTAAACACACACGCTCTCGCACTCCATATATATCATTCTCTTTGTTGATCACCCTCTCTCCCCATCTCTCTCTTCTTCCCTCTCTTCCCCTTCTCTCCCTCTCCCCCGCTAATATCTCTCTTTCCTCCTTTTTTCCTCTCTCTCTCTCCATCTTCCTTATCACTCACTCTCTCTCTCTCTAGGAACCAACATCTACACTGAAATCAATGCATTTACTCAAAGAAATCAAATAGGATTAGAAATCGCCATCTACACTGAAATCAATGCATTTAGTGCAAACAATCAAATAGGATTAGGAATCATCTACATTGAAATAAATTCATCTAGTGCAAGTAATCAAATATAATTATAAATTGACATCTAAATTGAAATCAACAAATTCAATGCAAGCAATCAAATTGTATTAGAAATCACCACCTACGCTGAAATCAATGCATCTAGTGCAAGTAATCAAATATCATTAGAAATAAATATCTACACTAAAATTGATGCATCTAGTGCAAATAATCAAATAGGATTAGAAATCACCATCTCCACTTATATCAATCCATATAGTGCGAGAAATATTCCTCCCTCTCTCCACCCTCCATCCATATCTATATCCCCCTCCATCTATTCTTTTTTGTCTCTCTATCTCACCCCCCCCTAAACACACACGCTCTCGTACTCCATATATTTCAATCTCTTTTTCAACCACCCCCTCTCCCCATCTCTCTCTTCTTCCCTCTCTTCACCTTCCATCTATATCTCTATCTTCCCCTTCTCTCCCTCTCCCCCATTAATATCTCTCTTTCCTCCTTTTGTCCTCTCTCCCTCTCTCTCCACTTATCACTCTCTCTCTCTCTCTCTCTAGAAACCAACATCTACACTGAAATCAATGCATTTACTCAAATAAATAAAATAGGATTAGAAATCGCCATCTACACTGAAATCAATGCATTTAGTGCAAACAATCAAATAGGATTAGAAATCATCTACATTGAAACCAATTCATCTAGTGAAAGTAATCAAATATAATTATAAATCGACATCTAAATTGAAATCAACAAATTCAGTGCAAACAATCAAATTGTATTAGAAATCACCACCTACACTGAAATCAATGCATCTAGTGCAAGTAATCAAATATCATTAGAAATAAATATCTACACTAAAATCGATGCATATAGTGCAAATAATCAAATATGATTATAAATCACCATCTCCACTTATATCAATCCATCTAGTGTGAGAAATATTCTTCCATGTCTCCACCCTCCATCCATATCTATATCCCCCTCCATCTCTTCTTTTCTCAGTTTCTCTATCTCACTCCTTAAACACACACACTATATATCAATTTTGTCAATCCCTCCTCTCCCATCTCTCTTTTCTTCCCTCTCTTCACCTTCCATCTATATCTATATCTTCCCCTTCTCTCCCTCTCTCTCCATCTTCCTTATCACTCTACGATCCAGGTGGATATTGGTGGTCACTTGCCTATTCCACTTGGGGCTCCACCATTGTCTATTTCAGTTTTTCAGTTTCGGCACAGTTTACTATTTTTAGCAGTTTTTCGGGTCCTAAACTTCCGGAGCCGTTTTGAGGCCCTAAACGACGTTTTTTGGGAAAACGGAGGGCAACATGGGTCCATGGACCGATGTTGCCCGTTCCAAATTTGTAGTCCTCGAATAGATCTTTCTAACGAGGTATGGTACGCGTCAAACGGAGATCGTATGCCAAAGTTACGCCCCTGGGAAGTTGAAACACCAATTTACCCAAACGGGGCCCATAGTTTTGGCGCTTCATCTCCTAGGGTTAGGGTTTTGGTTGTTTAGGATTTCCCATTGTTTCTAAATAATAAATAGGCCCTCGAGCCTCATTGTAACTCGGTTCAGAGGCCTGTAGCCGCCACATCTCTTCTCAGAGATAGCTACCAGCGCCCTAGCTAGTTTTATTTCCATTCTGTCTGTAAGCAAATTTCAGTTCTTTGATATTAATGAAATGAAGTGTTATTTCCGCTGCATCTCTGTATTTATGTTTATGTGTTTATTCTGTTGCGTTCCTGCATAAATCCGGATCAGTGGTATCAGAGCGGTCTGCTTTTTCTCGATCCTTCTTTGCATGTCCCCAACGAGGTCGGGGTATAAGGAGCTAGGGCTTGATCTGGTGGAACCTTTGCAAGATCAGCCTCGCAAACCTCAACGGACGCCCATGGGGGATGAAAAGAAAGATGAGGGAGCAGGAGATCCTATCAAAATATTGCTCGAGGAGGCCCTCGAAAAACAAAGGAACGCGATGATGGATAACTTTGCTCGGATCCTTCAACGGCTGCCCACCGGCGGCGCATCTGCATCCAGTAGCCACTCTGGAGTTGCGACTCCCTTTAAGGTACAAGTAAATTTTGAAATTCCCATATTTGAGGGTCAAATAGACGCAGATGCCGTAGATAGATGGTTGAATCTATTAGAAGGATATTTCTCTGTTCATGACTTTTCAGACCGGGAGAAGATTATTTTTACACTCCTCAAAGCTACCCCCCATGTTAAGGACTGGTGGGAAACCTACTGTGAGAACAAGGACCAGACAGAACCCTCTCTGTTCTCGGCCGTACCAACTTGGAATTCTTTCCGAGACGCCGTCAAGGAACAGTACTATCCCGTGGGGAGCTATGAGGACAAGTACATACAATGAACCACGCTGCGACAACAAAGGGATCAAGATGTGCACGAGCTGACGAATCTGTTCCATACCCTACGCACAAAGTTGGGTATCAAAGATTCAGAGAAACATTTGGTGCTAAAGTATCGCAGCTGTCTGCACAGATACATTCAGGAGGAAATGGAGTTCCTCGACATCTCCTCGCTTGGTACGGCATACCGGTATCCTGCCAAGATTGAGCAGAAATTCAAACAGAAGAAGCGAGACTTTGGATCTGTGAATCAAAAGCAAGGAAAAGGTGCTTCCAAACCGCAGAACAAAGGACAGAGCATGGCGGCTAAAGACAACCCGTCAAAGCCACAAGAAAAGAACGACACCGTAAAGCCAAAGAAGGACACGGGAAAGTGGTGTGAGTTCCATAAGAGCTCCACTCACAACACAAGTGAGTGTCGGGCCAAGTAGTCGCTAGTGGCCGAGATGAGGGCTTCTGAGTCAGATGCATGCTCTGACTCCGAATCAGAACCTGAAAAGGGGAATGAAAAAGGGAAACGGATTATTGATGCGGAGCCCAATGCCACTGTTGCCACTACAAAGATCCAGAAGGAGGAACCGGAAGATCCAGAGGAGGAGGAACGTCTCTTCCACTCCCAGATGTGGGTAAAGGGCTCCCCTGTACAGTTCATTATCGACAATGGGAGCCAAAAGAAAGATCAGCCTCGCAAACCTCAACGGACGCCCATGGGGGACGAAAAGAAAGATGAGGGAGCAGGAGATCCTATCAAAATATTGCTCGAGGAGGCCCTCGAAAAAAAAAGGAACGCGATGATGGATAGCTTTGCTCAGATCCTTCAACGGCTACCCACCGGCGGCGCATCTGCATCCAGTAGCCACTCTGAAGTTGCGACTCCCTTTAAGGTACAAGTAAATTTTGACATTCCCATATTTGAGGGTCAAATAGACACAGATGCTGTAGATAGATGGTTGAATCTATTAGAAGGATATTTCTTTGTTCATGACTTTTCAGACCGGGAGAAGATTATTTTTGCACTCCTCAAAGCTACCCCCCATGTTAAGGATTGGTGGGAAACCTACTGTGAGAACAAGGACCAGACAGAACCCTCTCTGTTCTCGGCCGTACCAACTTGGAATTCTTTCCAAGACGCCGTCAAGGAACAGTACTATCCCGTGGGGAGCTATGAGGACAAGTACATACAATGGACCACGCTGCGACAACAAAGGGATCAAGATGTGCATGAGCCGACGAATCTGTTCCATACCCTGCGCACAAAGTTGGGTATCAAAGATTCAGAGAAACATTTGGTGCTAAAGTATCGCAGTTGTCTGCACAGATACATTCATGAGGAAATGGAGTTCCTCGACATCTCCTCGCTTGGTACGGCATACCGGTATGCTGCCAAGATTGAGCAGAAATTCAAACAGAAGAAGCGAGACTTTGGATCTGCGAATCAAAAGCAAGGAAAAGGTGCTTCCAAACCGCAGAACAAAGGACAGAGCCAAGGCATGGCGGCTAAAGACAACCCGTCAAAGCCAAAAGAAAAGAACAACACCGTAAAGCCAAAGAAGGACACGGGAAAGTGGTGTGAGTTCCATAAGAGCTCCACTCACAACACAAGTGAGTGTCGGGCCAAGCAGTCGCTAGTGGCCGAGATGAGGGATTCTGAGTCAGATGCATGCTCTAACTCTGAATCAGAACCTGAAAAGGCGAATGAAAAAGGGAAACAGATTATTGATGCGGAGCCCAACGCCATTGTTGCCACTACAAAGATCCAAAAGGAGGAACCGGAAGATCCAGAGGAGGAGGAACGTCTCTTCCACTCCCAGATGTGGGTAAAGGGCTCCCCGGTACAGTTCATTGTCGACAATGGGAGCCAAAAGAACCTCATTTTAGTAGACGCCGTGAAGTGGTTGGGCTTGCCGACCACAACTCACCCACATCCATACACCATCGGATGGCTTCACCAAGGATGAGATCTCCGCGTCAGCCGGCAGTGTCGCCTTCCCTATAGCATCAAGCCCTTCACGGATGAGGTATTATGTGATGCTGCTCCTATTGATGTTTCTGATGTATTATTAGGACAACCATACTTGTGGAAGCGTCATGCTGTGTATGAGTCTCGACCTCATGCTGTTATTGTTACTTTGGGAAATAAGTTGTACAGGATACCAGAGGTACCACCTCCTACTGCTATCTCTTTGGTTACTGCAAAACAATGCAGTAAGCTCATTTCCCAAACCAGGAAATTCGTTTTCCTGATGATCCGCCCCCAGGGCAAGAAGAAGACTGTGGCCACGACCTCCAGACAGGGCCCCTTTGCACGACAACAACAAATGGATAAGGTCGTGGAGGAGTACGGGGACATCTTCACCTCACCCACAGGGGTTCCTCTGCACTGCCAGGTCAAGCACCCGATTGATCTGACCCCAGGTGCGCCACTACCCAATGGACCGATCTATCGACGCTCTGTTCTGGAAAATGATGAAATCAAGAGGCATATTCAGGAGCTGTTGCAGAAAGGTCACATCAGACCAAGTTCATCACCCTGTGGGAGCCCGATCGTGTTGGTACAGAAGAAGGATGGGACGTGGAGACTCTGTATTGACTATCGGGCGCTGAACAAGATCACTGTCCGGAATAGGTACCCAATCCCACTGATTGATGACCTTCTGGACCAACTCCAAGGTGCAAAATATTTCAGTAAGATCGACCTGAAGTCTGGGTATCACCAGGTACCAATTGAACCCTCTGATGTGTGGAAGACTGCCTTCAAAGCTAAGGAAGGCCTTTTTGAATGGCTGGTCATGCCTTTCGGGTTGACGAATGCTCCCGCAACCTTCATGAGGATGATGGACGACATCTTGCGGCCATTCACCAACTCATTCGTAGTGGTGTACTTGGATGAAATTATGATCTTCAACAAGACTTGGGAAGAGCACCTTCATCACATCCGACAAGTCCTCCAAACACTGCGGCAACACAAGTTGTGTGCCAATTTGGAGAAGTGCACGTTTGGCATGATCCAGGTTCAATATCTGGGATACATTATTGATGAAAGGGGGGTGCATGTGGATCCAGCCAAGATCCAAGTCATTCGGGATTGGCCAGCCCCGACTACTATAACAGAGCTTCGCAGCTTTCTGGGTCTTGCTAATTTCTACCGCAGATTCGTGTTGGGATTCTCTCATATCACTTGGCCCTTGAGTCAAGTCACCAAAGGAGGAGCAAGAGAAAAATTCTTTTGGTTGGAACCTCAACAGAAGGTGTTCAAAGAATTGAAAAATCACCTCTGTTCTGCCCTAGTGCTCACCTTACCAGACTTGCAGCAGCCATTTGAGATCGAGACAGATGCCTCTGACTATGCTATTGGGGCAGTTCTTACTCAACAGGGACATCCAGTGGCATATCACAGTGAGACATTGTCTAAGACAGTTCGCAAGTATCCCACCTATGACAAAGAAATGAATTCCATTGTGCAAGCCTGTCGACAATGGAAGCATTACATTTTGGGGAAGGAAACAATCATCCACACAGACCACCGGCCCCTGCAGTTCATACAGACACAAGGGAAGTTGCAGAATGATCGCCATCAGAAGTGGTCCACATATCTGCAATAGTTTCATTTTAACATCAAGTACAAGAAGGGTAGCACCAATAATGTTGCAGACTGCCTCAGCCGACCACCGATCGTGGCGCTCACCACCGTGCTCAACTCTTGTGGGCACGAGACTTCTGATTGGCCGCTTCTCTATGAGAGTGACCCAGAATTCAACCACACTTACAAGGCACTCTTGGGGGGCACGCGAGTTCCAAATTTTCACCTCCAAGATGCACTTTTATGTCACCTGGGACACCTTTGTGTTCCTTCAAGCGAGCGTGCCAAGATGATATGGGAAGCACACTACAGTCGAGTCGCTGGGCATTTCGGGGTCGAGAAAACAAGAGCAATACTACAAAAGTATTTCTATTGGCCGAACCTTCGAAAGGATGTCGAGAAGCACATCAGATCCTGCACTGCTTGTGCCATTGCCAAACCGACCATCAAGAAGCAAGGCCTATATACTCCACTACCTACCCCTAGTCGACCGTGGGAATCCATCTCCATGGATTACATGTCGGGCCTGCCCTCTACTAAGAATGGCAATGACTGTGTTTTCGTGGTCGTTGACAGATTCTCGAAGATGGCCATTATGGCGGCCTGTAAGAAGAATATCACAGCAGAAGCCACTGCTAAAATCTTCTTTGAACGAGTATGGGTGCACTTTGGGATCCCACAGTCTATCATATCAGATCGAGATAGCAGGTTCCTCAGCACATTTTGGTCCAGCCTCTGGTCAATGTTGGACACAAACCTCACCAAGTCCACAGCTTTCCATCCCCAAACAGATGGCCAGACAGAGGTCGTCAACAGAATGATTGTACACATTCTGCGCATGTACAATTCAAAGCATCCCCGTACATGGGACGAGAGCCTCCCCTATGTACAACATAGTTATAACCGGGCTCTCCACAGTTCAATTGGCCATAGCCCCTTTCAGGTGGGCTTGGGATTCCAGCCACTATGTCCCATTGACGTAGCCATGCCATTTGCAGCTGCTCAGGCCGATTCAGCGCACGTCCAGCCTGAAGTTGACAAAGCAAGTAGCTTCATCGAGCGCATTCAACACATCCGCTAACAGGTTCATGATATATTGGACAGAGCCAATGCGAAGTACAAGCAGCGCCATGATCAACACCGGGTGCCACACAACTTCCAGGTGGGCGACAAAGTATGGCTGCATTTGCAGAAGGAGCGCCTCACTGGACCTCACCACAAGCTTCGCCCGCTTCGATACGGGCCATACACCATCACCAAGGCTGTAGGGAACAATGCTTTTGAGCTTAGTATTCCACCATTCCTTGGTCTGCACCCAGTCTTCAATGTGGATCGCCTTCGCCCTTACTTCCCACCTCTACTGGACACTTCGGACATTGCAGAACAACTCACACCAACAGAGTTAAACCCAGACTGCATGGAACAGGCCACCACAGATTGTATCATGGACATGTAAATTAAGAACACTCGCCAACAGAGGATCCAACTGTATCGGGTTGTCAAAGCTGGCCAACTCCTGCACCAAGGAAAGTGGTTCACCAGGGACCAAGTTCAGCAGAAATTTCCTCATCTCATGGAGGAACTTAACGCAATGGGGACCATTGCTTCCTAAGGGGGGAGGAATGACCCAGGTGGATATTGGTGGCCACCCGCCTATTCCACTTGGGCCCCCACCATTGTCTCTTTCAGTTTTTCAGTTTTGGCATAACTTACTATTTTTAGCAGTTTTTCGGGTCCTGAACTTCCGGAGCCGTTTTGAGGCCCTAAACGACGTTTTTTGGGTATTAACTTTGTTACGATTTTGATCATCAAAATCGTCACAAAAGTTGTAGTCCTCGGATAGAGCTTTCTAATGATGTATCATGTGCGTCAAACGGATATAGTATGCCAAAGTTACGTCCCTGGGAAGTTGAAACACCAATTTACCCAAACGGGGCCCATAGTTTTGGCGCTTCATCTCCTAGGGTTAGGTTTTTGGGATGTTGAGGGTTCTCCATTGTTTCTCAATAACAAATAGGCCCTCGAGCCTCATTGTAACTCAGTTCAGAGGCCTGTAGCCACCACATCTCTTCTCAGAGATAGCTACCAGTGCCCTAGCTAGTTTTATTTCCATTCTGTCTGTAAGAAAATTTCAGTTCTTTGATATTAATGAAATGAAGTGTTATTTCCCACTCGCATCTTTGTATTTATGGTTATATGTTTATTCTCCGTTGCGTTCCTACATAACCGGATCAAAAAGGACACCTCAGCCTTTCGATATATTCTTTCTTTCACATTCTTCCTCTTCCTCATCTTCTTTCATGTACATGGCGCGATATCCGATCTTCGACTTCCCTTTCGATCATCTTCGCGACCGTGAAGATGCCGGCTTCTATATACGAAAGCGTGCCCGAACTTGATCTTGATCTTTTCCTCTCCTCTCGCAAAATTCTGCAGGGTTGCTTTCTAAATTGAGGATTGAAAAACTCCTCTATTTTGTTGTGCAAGCCTTTGGGAGTTTTTTTCTCTAACTCCGTCCTTTTATTAACTTATTCGACAAATTCTTGATAACTCTTTGTCATGTCATCAATCCTTCTGATCCTCGTGTGACTTTCTTTCTTTGGCCTTGCCTTTCTCTTGAAACTCAGAACATGATTTTCTTGTGTTTTCCACATGAACAATCATGTTTGCTTCAATTTCCAAAGCATCAGCTTTGATTTGTTCAAGAGTAGGAGATCTCCTTTCTCTTAGAGTGAAACTAAAGTCCGACTCAAAGGCTCCGGCAAAAATAACCTTGCTCCAATAGGAGGGGGTTTCATTTCTATGGGTAAACTATTATACAATGTATTGAATCTTTTTAATAAAGTCAGTCATGTTTTGCTCATTGGACTTTTTCTTGATTGCATTAAACTTCGTCAATGAGTAACCATGATCTCTTTTTTCACCCCATCTTTCTGTGAATTATGTTTCTAATTCTCTCAATTATTAATTGAGGCATTTGGTAAACCTTTTAAACCATTTTTCTTTCCTCTCCATTCGGAGGGTCATACAAAAGTCTCATCACTACATCCGGATGTTCTAGATTTAGATTTTCATCAAAAGTGAAAATCAATGGCAAGTGTTGTTCATCAATCACTTCATCTTCACCAGTGAAATGAGGAATTAACTTCGCAGGGTATTCTTGGGGCATGGAATTCATAGGTTGTGGAAGATTTAGACAAAGGCATACATGTTCATTAAGAAATCGTCGCCATGTTTACGCCTTGTTTAACCGCTCCTTAAGTAGTGTTAGGGAACCAATTGTGAATGTGAACAAGGGGTGAAACGACCGATATGGGGAAGGGGTTGATGAATGATGGCAGAAGAACCGCAGATGTATTTGGTTGAGCTTGCGTGAAGGTAAATGAAATAGACTCAAAGGATTGTTCTTCTAACCTTAATTCTTGAAAATGGACAAAGTGAGGAAAAGGATTTCTTTGTCTACAAAGAAAATGAGTTTCCGATATCCTTAGATGAAGGGTTATGTGAATCACAGGCGTGTGCAAAGGTGTAGGATCAGTGTGGAAGGAGTTCTTGGTTTCGAGCCTTTTTTAGAAACCAATTTTTCGGGATCTTACGAATAGGAACTTCCTCGTTGTGAGGTATATGACCTCGTATGAGGTCTTTTATATGCCAAAATTATGGAATAAAAACACATGTCTCGATATTTCGTCCCTCTCACACAACTGCAGGAAATATAACAAGAACCCAGGGAATGAACTTTGCTTCTTCGTCGGCAACGGCTACCCAAAACATCTGCCGTATCTTAAGAAACAATCCCTTTGGGCCGTGGTAAGAATCAATGCTCAAGATATATATATGTTACGGAAATATGATATCGTATAGTATTTTCTTAATCACCTTTCAAAATTAATTATTAAAACCCCCAAGAATTCGATGTAATAAATGCTTCACAATGCAATTATCTCGCCGATATTAATTTGAGTGATAGGAGAGAACATGAAGGAAGCTCAAAGCTCGATATGCTAATAAAACAAGATCTATCACTTTAAACTTTAGAAAGAATTTTTGCAAAAGTGGAATAGTTAAAATGAAGGAGCGTCCCATTAAGGATATTTAACTCTTTATTCACATATGTAAAAAGAGACTACAGAAATAGATCATCCATTTTATTCATAGAAGGAAAAGACATAGATAATGGAAACTCGAAAACATATCAACAACAACAAATGCAAGAATCTTATCTTCATTCATTAATCATCGAAAATTGAGTAAAAAATTTGCAGTAGTCCAAAGGTCCAAAACTCTAACCTTTTCCTCTTTCTTTCTCTTTAAATACAATGTAAAGCATTTTATGAATCAATAAACTACTCTTAAACTCGCTCAAACTACTTGAAAACCGCTTAAACTTCCCTATACATATCATCAAAATGTCTCATTACAATTGAACTCTCTTAATAAAGAAAAACTAAAACTCTAATATATCGTTGAATATGAATTTGCTTTTATCTGCTACATTTCCCTATTTGATCCGACTTTTCCTTTTTAGAAGACGAGCGATCATTAGGTAAAACAACCATCAAGCTCTGCATCAAAAACTTCTATGGAGAACTCTTTACTATCCGGTGCAAACCACCTCGTGTCCGGCCTTAGGAAGAAGGAAAACTGGGTCAATTCTTGTCCCGCAAGATTATCATAATGCACTACCAATGATTCTTCAAGAATTGAACCTAAGATTCAGACTTGGGTAACATAAGGCTTGATGAAATAATCGGCCGAGACTTGTAGAACATTCTCTCCCTAGACAATTCATTACAAAAAAATTTACTGTGGATACATAACGGATACCAAGCCGGTGCACAAACTCGGGAAAAATATGAGTCCTAGGGATACATGCACAGGAGCATCGCTTTGACTTTACCATGGCGTAGAAAATAGGACATGCTTTGTCATTCAAACGGACTGTTGATAAAATGGGAGGTGTTCTAGAGAGAAAATGGTATCTTGAGATATCCCTCTCGAGTGTCCATGAGAGGAATATGACTCGGGATGAGCCGGAAAGAGATGAACATTTAGCCATGATAACTTGCTCAGGGGTGGCAAACAACGATGGAAAACACCGGGTGCAATCTGGGTTGACAACAAAAGGAATAACATTTAACTTGTGAACAGACAAAAAATAGGTTTAAATAGATGGTGTGTGTCTTGAAATTAAATGTTGATTTGACGCACAAGAGAGCGTTAAACAATACCATGACGTGGCTGAAAGTTGTCACCAACCAATAGCTTATGTCACTACGGAGGGCCTCTGTGGTACTGAAAGCGCTCATCGGGCCTTGGCCCGCAGCGAATCAGACCATTGATCAAGATCGACTGGTTTCGATCAATGGGGTCAGATGCGAAGGCACCCTCCCCATTAACTCGTGCATCAATGTGCCCGCGGGTTGTTTGTCTTTATCCTCTAACAAGAAAATCCTTGGATCCCACTCCAATTACTTGCTCAAACATTAACCGAAGCATTAGGACTCACCTTCTTGCATTCTTCAAAGTGTTGAACTTTAAATTTACAAAAACATTACAACTTTAGTTAAAGTATGAGAGCTCTACTTTAACACATATTTTATATATTTTTTCCATTTTTTGTATTTTTGAAAAATTAAAATAAATTATATTGCAAATGAGCCACAACACTTCCCAAAGATGAAGTCTAATGGCGATTTTGGAAAATACCCAAAGCATACTTCAAAAGGTGATGTTTGAGTTGAAGAGTGATTTGTCAGGTGCTAGCGTGTCGAATGTAATGCAATTGTTCATCCCACTATTAGGATGTTTACCTGCAACATCCTCTCAATAGATGCACAATGGTTCGTTCACTACCTCGGTTTGTCCATCGGTTTGCGGATGAAAAGCAGACTCAACTTTGTGTCCATCATCTTCCCTAGATTGGACCAAAAATTCCCAATGAACCTAGAATCACTGTCACTAACAATAGAAGTTGGAAATCCAAAATGAACCCAAACATGTTGAAAATAAATTTCAGCGTGTTTGTTCGGCGATAATGGTTTTCTTACATGGCATAAGTATACACACATTTTATTGAATCTATCCACAACTACATAAAGATAATCGTGTTGTTTTCTTGACAAAGGTAGACTCTCCAACAAAGTCCATGAAGACACTCTCCCATGGCCTTGATGATACGGTAGTGGCGTGTACAACCCAAGCTTCCTATTACTAGGCTTACTTGTTGCACACATAGAACAACCTCTTATAAAACATGACACACTATCTATCATGCGAGGCCAATAGTAACAGCACTCCGTAGATGTGCCATTGTTTTGCTTATCCCAAAGTTTCCATCAATAAAATATGAATGAGCTTCTCTCATGACACTTAGCCTCTCTCCTCGTGGTATACACAACTTTCCCAAATGAAACATCAAATTTTTATGCATGTGATAATTTTTTTCTTCAACTTGATTCCCTTCACTCAAACTAGCATACACATCTTGAAAATCAACATCATGTGCATATTGTTCTATGTAACTCTCATTTACAATAGAATCATTTTTTAGTAAAGTAGATGCACTAATGATTGGTCTTGAAAGCATATCAACAACTTTATTGAAAATACCTTTCTTGTACCTTATAACCAAGTGAAAGCTGTTGAAGAAATCCCATCCACCCGAAATGTCTTGCTTGCCGCAATTTTTTTTGTGACCGCAAGCACCGTAATGGTTGGTGATCGGTATGCACAATAGTCTCTTTACCCATCAAGTCGTGTTTCCACTTCTTGACACTTTGTACTCAATGCATATATTTCTTTGTCATATGTAGGATAATTTGTCACAACACCATTAAATGTTTCGAATGAAAAGTGATAGGCTTACCATGCTGCAAAAGCAAATCTTTAGCGCCCATGGCATAATCACTAGCATTAGTTTGTATCTCGAATGGTTGTCTCAAATTTGGTAATGCTAAGGATCTGGAGCTGAATTGATATTGTCTTTTTAAAGCTTCAAAAGCTTGTTGTTGTTTGCCTCCCCATTGGAAGCCTTTCTTCACACTTGTCATGCATGCGTAGGAGCCGCTATGGCAGAAAAGTTAGCAATAAACTTTCTCCAATACTCTAGATGCACCCTAAAGAAACTTCTTACCTCGAGTCACCGTTTTGGGTGTGGGCAAATTCACAATGGCTTCCACTTTAGGAGGATCAATTCTCAACTCTCCTCCTCCTACAATATGTCCCAAATAAACCAAATAAGTCTTTCCAAACTCACACTTTGACATCTTAAGAAACAATTTCTCTTCAAAATATCAAGCACTCTATTCACATGCAAGACATGATCTTCTCTTGTTTTGTTGAAAATTAAAATATCATCTAAGTAGATAATAACAAAGTCATCAAGGAATGGGCGCAAAAAACTATCCATAAAACACATGAAATTTTTTGGTGCATTACACAAACCAAATGGCACAAATAACCACTCAAAGAGTCCTTGTTTGGTTTTGAATGCGGTTCCATATATCACTTTCTGCAATTCTTACTTGATGATATCCACTTCGTAAATCTAACTTAGTGAAAAAAAATTTCTTCTTTCAACTGATCAATCAAATCATCTATCTTTGGCGAGTGGGTAACGATTCTTTACCGTAATCTTGTTCAAAGCTCAAGTCTACACACATGCGCCATGTACCATCTTTCTTTGGAATCAAGACTATGGGTGAACCGCATGGAGAGGTGCTTGGCCTTATGATTCCTTTGTCCAACATCTCTTTGATTTGCCTCTTTATTTCAACATTATCCATTATCGACATGCAATACATATCTTACGATGTTTGGAAGAGGGCAATATTGATGCAACTGAATCTCATGTTGAATCTCTCTTTTTGGAGGCAATCCCGCTAGCTCTTGAAACATCTCATGATGTGCATCAACTACATAATATAAATCGACTTCAACTTAGGATCACATCCCTCAAAGGATTCATGATTAACATCGGCTTTAGGCTTAATGATTAGAAGAACAAAATTCTTACTTGAATTTACCAACCTCTTTACCTATCCAACATATACCATAACAATGTTTGTCTTCTTGCGATGTGCTCTAACAATGTACTCCTTGCCATATTTGAATAAATGATATTTTTTTCTCATGGTGATGGAAGATCGATTTCCTGTCATACAAGTAAGGACTCCCCAAAAAAATACCCTGTTATGTCAAGCGGAACCACATCTAATTCAACCGTGTTAACAAAATTTGCGTGATTGCGAACCACAATATGCATTTTTTTTAAACTCGTAAATTTGCATCCTTACAAATCCAACCAAGTGGATATGGTTTTGGATGTGGTATGGTCTCAAGGCTAATTTTCTTGACCAATTTTTTCTCGAGTTAAGTTTGCTTGTGACCCATCGTCAAATAATGTGTCAATCTTGGTATGCTTGGATATGACCCTCACATGAAACAATTCAATTCTTTCTTCTTCATTTGGAGCATGTATGTGACCGTTTGATGTACTAGTACGGGGTTTAGTTTCAATTTATTTTCCCTTCATGTTCTTCAATCCCATGGCTGTAATCTTAGATTCATCACCCGAATCATCTCCTAAAATCATGTTGAGTTGTAGTTGCAGTTTTATGTTTCCCTTTGTTATTGTATTTCTTGGGCCTCATTTCGGGATGTAATTTCCAACAATGAGTTTCATCATGGCTCTTCTTTTGAACAATGTTTAAAAACCAATTTTTCTCCCTCTTTCTTAACGGATGCATTCTTTTTGCTTTTACCTTCGAGAGGTCTTCTCTTTGTTACCCTTAAAAGGTTTCTTTCTACCCTCTTCGTAAATGTTTTTCCCTCTAGCTTCTAGATGTGTGGCCTAAACACATACTTCATCTAGAATTGTGGGGTTAAACATGAGAATAGTATGTTTTAGGTAGCTATGTAAGCCTCCTATGTACTTGAGCAAAGTATCTTGGCTTTGCAAATCTACCCCTAATAAGAGAGCTCTTCTTCTAAATTCTTGGGTGTATTCTTGTACATTCTTTCCCTTCAATTGCCTAAAGTTTTTCAAGTTTATTATGGCTTTCTCGCATATGAGCTAATGGATAAAACTCGTTGCTTTATAGCAAGATAATGAAATCCGACCATGATAGAATAATCTTACCATGTTTTTTGATATCCTCCATTGTCTTGGCTTCCCACCAAACAAGTGTTGCACCTTCCATTCTCAATGAAGCTAATTAGATTTTGGTATCATCATCTTGAAGGTTACTGGGACTCTCAAATAGACCTCCAATTTCCTAATCCAATTATCAAGCTTTTCCGCATTGAATTCACCATTAAACATTGAAAATTCATTCTTAACATCAAGTTTTAAAAAAGGACTTTTGCCGGTGTTCTTTGACTTGTGGGTCGATGTACTAAAGATGAAGTAGAGGATGATGATGATGAGGGTGAGGATGATGGCTCTCCATTGCCTCCATTTCCTCCATTGATTCTTTGACTTATCTTCATCATTTTGACCTCCTAAAGATCCCCTGTCCTTCCTTGTGAATTTTGGATCCTTCTCCTTCCAGTCTCTCATTCCTTGCTTGATAAAGGATTCTAACCATCTCGATCATGTCAAGGAATGTTTTCCTGAATACTCTTTCTTCCTCTTTGGGATAAACTTCTTCATGGATTTCTCCTTCTCTATGAGACATGTTTAATGTAGCTTATGCTTCCTTAGGAGGTGAACTAGGTGGTGGAGATTGTGGCAATATTTCTCTCCTTTGCTCCGGCTCTTCTTGAGACCCTTTTGCTCCCACCAATTTGCCTTCTCCTCTTTTGAGCTTGAGCCTAGTAAGCATCTAAAAACTTGCAAACAATTAAACAATTATTTGTACTAAACAACACCGAGAGAATAAAATCTAGCTCCGATACCAATCCGATCCGAAAGGATTCGTATTGGTTTTTTTTGTGCTAAGTGTATTTTCGGCTTTATAAACATGTGCATAATTGTCTCATTAGTTTGCTTAATGATTGGGGATTTTAACCATGAATTGGAGATGATTTTAGTGAATTAGAAGCATGAAATAAGCACAAATAACATTGAACAACGGTGTAAATAGAGAAATAATTCACCACATAACATTTACACGATAGAGGCATGATGAAGCATTTCACCCGTCCCCGGGCTACATCTCGCTCGGTCTAGCTCCTAATGGCATGTCCATCTTTCATTATGCTCAAAATTTTGCAAATACATGTAGTTATATGCCTCTAATGGTTGTTTTCTCTACACCAATGGCTCCTGAATGCTCCAATTAGTAAAGAATGACTCTTCATTCACTCTAAATGGGCGAAAATTGAGTCTCCTACTCATTTTCCCGAGCTACACCTAGAAAATCTCCACTAAATGTGGAGGACTCCACTTAACTAGAGTCAAAACAATGATTCCCGCCCTAAAAATAGGCACGCTACCAAAAATCCACGTAACTAATTGCAATAATAAATGTTATGGTTAGGGGTGGCCACATGCGCACCCTAAACCCCGACCGACTCATACCCTGGTCGGCAAAACCACAAGAGGAAACCATGATGATAAGTTTTAAACTAGAGTTAAAGTCGTGGGTTGAATGACGTTAGCATTGACCGCGTGGAGGCTAACTCGTTACATGTGATAAACATATAACATAAAACTTGCGTAAATGGTTGCAGTTGGACTTTACAATTAACCATCATAGTTTTCGATTTATGTCATGGTTGCATTGTTATATGTGACCACGATCGCGGGGGACCGCCATGTTGGGACCACCGGCGGTCCCCAACCCCGAAATGGAATTTGCATAAACTTTATAACATACCCATGAATCATATATGTTAAGAAATACTTGTAGCTCATGAGGTGTGGCGGGTGTGTGCTCTGCAAGAGGTCACGAGGTCGAAAACTCCTGAGACCTCTCCCTAAAATTTTAGTATGCCACATGGGGGACACATGGCGACCTTAGGGTTGGCCACGTGTCACCCCCGATTGGCCCGAAACATAAATGTACAACCTCATTCAATAAATAAAACGGTGCCACTTATCATCCATTGATTGGTTCCGAGGAAAGAATATTCCTTTTTTTTATTTGTGCAATCCACCTTGCTAACCGGGCATCCCAATCAACCCCATGTCGCAAATTTTACCGTTTGGGAATTCTATCGAACGCGATATCTCCCTCATACGACATTGGTTTTTCAAACCGTTCGTGGCATCCCGAATCGGGGAAAGACGAGATCTACGCAACCATCCTCGGTTTCAACCCAATCTTGTAAATTTCAATTTTGAGCAAAATTTATGAACTCCTGATCACTTAAGGCGCTACAATTCCCCCCATGGGTTACTTTTCACTTTTTTGTTAGTTTGTTTGTTTTTTTTGCGTGTAATAATATGTTCCAAAGTAAAATTAACGTTATGTTTTTTGTGGTATTGTAATACTCTTCTTCAATAATATTGATATAATGGAAATATAATTATGCTTTAATTCATTTTCTCGTTATCTTCAGACAACATGAATTTACTGATATCATTCCTTATGGTTTCGATTACCCTTTTCCATTAATTGAAACTACTTATTAATCTCACATAAGTTAAGTATTATTCTTTACTATTGGTAATTCTTATTTTAATTATCTTCTAATTTATGAAAAATATCGTGGTTCATTTTTTTTTCTTTTTGTACATATTTATGCATTACAATTCTTGGTCAACAGTACAACTTGCTTTTATGAAGGCTTTCGATGTGATACTACTTCGTATGTTTCTTGGTATACATATACACATTCAATTTATTATTATAATTGTCTCCCCGTTTTCACTAATTTACTAAACATAACTACATATATGTGTTTTAACTCTACTTGTGCACAACGGGTTTAAACAAGTTATGATCTAGCTCTTGATCCGTACAATTTAGGCTTTTACTAGTTCACCTTTATCGTTTCTCTTTAATGTTTGATAGGGGCGTTACCTCGTTCCACCCGAGTGATCATATCATTTTATATAAGTGAAATCACCCTTTCATCTTAATTGATCTCATATTACTTTTGGATAGTCTATTACCAAAATTCTAGGTGAGGTATAATTCATCACTTAGTTTTATGGATTTCGAGAAACTCCGAGCGAACAACTAATGTCTCGCTAATACAAGCTTTAAAAATTTTTTATTTAACTAGTCTAGTTTAAATTTATTAACTTCAATCTATACAGTTTACCATATGGTATTTTATGAATTCGACTTTAGGATCACCGCGATCCCCATGCTTAAGTTCTTTCCACGCATATAAAAAGTTATTGTAACTTTATACATATACACATATTTTTTAAAACCCAGTCGTAGGCGTCAATTGTAACCATGTTAACGGTTTCGACATGTTACCTTCTAATCCACATCCACCTGGTCTATTTATAACTAGTGCCCTTTCAATCTAACAATTATCATAATAAGCTTAAATGGAGCATGATTTTTCTATATAATTTCTAGTTATCCTCCAAGAACTTTGTATTTTAACTAGATCAGAATATCCTAGTATATGCTTGAGGTCATAACGCGAATAAAGCCCTAGTTCATGAATACACCGAAGAATCGAAGAATTCATATGCAATTTTTACAAATGTCCTGATCTATGCATGTAGACAACCTACTTGTTGAATTATAATTCCTAGTACTATAATTTTTCACGATCACTTCTTACATTGCTCTATTTTTGTGAATCCATACTCGCTTTCTTTTCTTTTAAAAAAAATATACATACATCTATCATAAAGAAACCATGAATATACAAATCAACAATATTTCCTTCGTTACACAAATTTAAATCAACAATATTTTCCTCTTTTACACAAATTTAAATCAACAATATTTTCTTATGTTACACAAATTTAAATCAACAATATTTTCTTATGTTACACAAATTTAAATCAACGGTTTTTCGAAGCACATAATTTAACTATTATAGAAGAAGTAAATAAAATTCTAACGAAATTTCATTTGGCGAATTTCTTTGGGAAAAACACTTTCCACCCAACCTTGAACCGAATCCTCCGGCTTCCCCAAGCCGAGATGTGCTCGTCTAGAATCAAAAACCTCTTGTTGTTCCAATTAATGTATTTTATTACATTAATTTCCCAAATCATAGTGGCATCGCACTTTTCAAGGATCTCGTTAGCCCAATAGCCTAGGATTTTCTTTCCTTTTGACTTTAAAGCTTGTTTGTATCTCCCACAACACTTTATTCTTCCTTACTCGACATTTTTCTAAAATTAAGTGATTTAAGGGAATTTTTCTCTCTTTTTTTTGAATCTTTGCAAGAATCTCTTACTCTAGTGTTTTCTTTCCCAAGGAATTTCCAGTTTCAACTTTTATTAATAAATAAATTCATTTATTGCATCATCATGTCCCATTGTCTATACCAATCAAATCAATTATGGTTTCTAAGTCCATAAAAAAATATTTACATAAAAGCAGAGGGGTATTACATTTTCCCCCTCTCGTAAATAACATTGTCTTCGGTGTTTATTATTCATTTTTTTTCACTTTCGAACAATGTTGGGTAACCTTCTAGCATGGTATCCTCCCGCTCCCACGTAGCCTCCTCGGGTGTAAATTTCCCCCATTGCACTTTAACCTCGAGCGACAACTCAATTTTAGAGTATGATCTATTTTCGAACTAATATGTGAAGTGGCTCGCAGTGAAATTCTCCTTCGGGTTCCACCTATATCGCATTCCAATCAACCACATGAGAAGTATCATGAACATATTTCTTTAATAAAGACACATGAAAAAAAATATGAATTTTAATGTGACTTTGGGAAATGCCGCGTTGATAGGCCATTGGGCCAAATCTGTCTAATATTTCAAAAGACCCACAAAATCATGGTGCCGGCTTCGCACACGTCTCGGTTCTTAAAGTAATTTTCCTTTTTTTTACTCTTAAGTAAACATGGTCCCCAATGTTAAATTCCTTATGGACTATTTTCTTGTCTACGTAAATCTTTTGGGATCTGTCTTGAGTCTGTTTTGATATTTTGTCTAATATTTTGTACCACATGTTCCATTTCCTACAAAACATCAAGCCCCAATATCACTTTGTCCTAAGGATGACTCCAACTCGAGTGACGTGTGGAATTTCCCGTCACATAAGGCTTTGAATGGAATCATTTTAATTATCATTTGGTAGTTGTTATTGTAAGCAAATTCTACTAGATGCGAGAAAATCCTCCCATTTGGTAGGCCTATCCATGACATACATTTGTAGCATATCCTCCAAAAATCCGATAAGTCCTTTTCGTAAATGATATGTCATGCTGAAATTTAACTCAGCTCCCATGCCCCCAAACAAGAATTTCCAAACTTGAAGGTAAATTTAGCATCTCTCGTTTGAAACCACCATCTTTCGTATGCCATGCGGATGGAAAATTTCCTTCTTGAAAATATTAACAATCTATGAAGTTCCAAAAGTGGATTGCACTAGTATAAAATGGGTTTCTTTGGTTAAAGTGACTACCACCACCCCTAATGGAGTCATGTTGATGTCTCGTTCTAGGAAATTCGTTATAAAATCTAAAGAAATCATTTGGGCCACTTCCACTTAGGAATGAGAAGTGGGTTAAGAAATCCATGAGGGTGTTGATGTTCCACTTTTACTGTTGGCATTCTATACATTTTGCTAAATATTCCGCTACCTCCCTTTTCATGCTTGGCCAAAACAAATCTTTCGTTAATGCTCGTTATCATTTTATAATATCCGGGATGGACTACATATGGTTTCCTGTGTTATTCATCTAGTATCATCTACTTCAAACTACTCACATTTGGAACATACAACTTATTCTTATAAATTAACAGCTTTTTTCTATGTTCTCTCCATAACCGGTAATTTATTTTCGTTTGTAACCTCTACAATATTTCAAATTATTTAGGGTTTCTTGTCATGAAATTTTTAATTTGTTCCATAAAATATGTTTTAATACTACTAAAATATACCCTCATTACAACATGGGTATGTTTTCTTAAAGCATCTACAATTTTATTTTCTTTTCCCTTTATGTGTTTAATATCAAAATCAAATTCTCTAAGGAAAGCTAGCCATCTAGATTTTCTAGCATTGAGATCTAGTTGACTCAAAAAATATTTCAGACTGATATGATCTGTCAACAAGGTGAATTTTTTTTCCTAAGAGGTAATGCCTCCACATTTTTTAAAGCATGTATTATAGCATCGAACTCCAGGTCATATATAACATAGTTATTTTAATGTATTTTTTAGTTTCCCTGGATTGATAGGCTATGGTCGCATTTTCTTGTATTAAAACCCCCCACAAGGCCTTCCATACAAGCATCAATACACACCACAAACTCCTTTTTAGGATATGCAAGTTTCATTATAGGAGCTACTGTCAGTAAGTGTTTTAATTTTTCAAACATTTCCTGAAATTGGGTTGTCCACTCAAACTTGATCCCTTTTTTCTGTAGGGAAGTGATGGGGTGAGCCAATTTTGAAAAACCTTCTATAAATCTTCGATAATATCCCATAATTCCTATAAATGAATGAATTGTTGAAACATCTCTCGGGTATGGGCCAATTCATAATGGCACTCACATTTTTCGAACAACAAAAAATCCTTCCTTTGAAATAATGTGTCCTCAATATTGTATAATTGTGTCTTTGTAGAACTCACATTTGCTAAGTTTTTTCATACGAGTTTGATGTTCCCTTAAAGTCACGTAACTACCCAGTTTTATATGTTCCTTGTGTTCTTCTTCTTTTTTTAAGAATATATTAAATTATGTAGAGTAGACCTTTAGTACAAATCTGTCGAGGTATTGGTGAAGTACATTGTTCATTATGTTAGTGTCTCGTGATTTGGCTAATTGGTAAGCCAAAGGACGATGTAACATCAAACCAATCTTTGGAGCCCAGGACCTAGCCTTCACGGACTCGGAGGGCTCTCTATTTGTGTAAAGAGGATCTACGTGTTTGCTTATTATGTTTGATTTTAGGCTAGTGTGATAGGTTTTTGGTTTTGGTTTAGGTTGTGAGGGATAGGCAGTCAAAGACATAAAGATAAGTAAAAATATGTCATATCAACTCGGCTATGGGGTGAAAAAAGCTATGGGGTGAAAAGGTCAAGAAAGCTTTCAAATGGTGATACAAGGTTGCTGAAGGGCCGATTTGATTCGAGGTAAAATGGATCTTTGGGAAAAATGGAGTGAGATGGACATCAAGTTTGTGAATAACAAAGGATTTCAAGCACAAATAGTTTAATAGCTGACATAAACATGGTAGGGCAAACCATTAATCATGAGAAATGTAACTATAAGCTAATCAATGCATAGAAATAAACATTCAAGCCATGCATAGAGATATATAACTCTCTAACTTTAGGAAATGGCTATCAGACTTTGGGGAAATACATTTAAGACAGACAAACAACTCAAATCACTATGTCGGAATGCCTAAAAACAGTACTTCAAGCTATTGGGCACTTTGAAAACAAGATTTCATAGTTTTAGGCAAAGGGCAAGATCAGAACAAGACCTCCTTGGTTCAGCAAATGACAATCTAATCAATCAAAGAGGAGTTTCATAGGTGGAGCTATGGCTAGCCATGACTAAGAAGGGCATACCGTAAATCATACTTAGCATGCATAAAACCATGAATGAAACAAGAAAACAATATTCTTAAGTTATTAAAGAGCAATCAAGAATTCTTTAATGTGACTAAGAATGAAGAAAACATGGAAGCTATGAAGAAACAGGAAATTTGAGATGCCTCCAAGGGCATGTCTCAAATTTTTTCTCTATTGTCCTATAGCAAGCAAGAACATGGATTTATGAATGAAAACTAGGAAACAAAAAAAAGAGAGAGACACTATACCATTCTACCAAGTCATGGAATCCAACAACAATCCTCTTTCATCATCCAAGAACATCCAAGAGACTATCCAAAAGCATGAGAAAATTATTTCTTCCAAAGCTTATATGACCATATATTTCTTCTATTCATCAAGTTCAGCCTTGTTTACAATGAAAGCCTTTGGAATATATAGGCCAAAGTGAGGAAAACCTCTTAGTTCAACTTGCAATCTCATTGGCCTATCCAAAATATCTAATTTTGTCCTTGAGGCTTTGCAAATCCCAAGGCACAAAATATCTAATAAAATATCTCAAAAATGCTAAAAAAGGGAAATATATTGACTTTTCATAACTTATCATGTACAAAAATAGCTAAATGCACATGAAGAAAAGTCACTTTTGAAAGGTTCAACTTTTACAAAAATACTCAAAAAATACATCAGCAAAAGGTCCCCTGACTTGCCGGCAACTTTTGGAGGCCTTCCCGATGTCGAAACGAGGCTCATGATGGCTCGTTGGAAAGCTATGAGTGTATAATTTCTGAAAATGTTTATTTTTATCCCAACTAATTACTATAATTCCTCCAAAAACAAACCTGTGTGTAAAAAACTAGAAAATAGGCCTTGCTGATAAACGTGGCAGAGTGTAGAAAAAGCGAGTGTTTTTCGCCATTTTGGGGGAGAAAAAGATATTCAATTGTTTTGAAAATCGCTGAGTATGTGTCCCTAAAATTATGGTATCCAATGGTACCACTCTCAAGAGTTGAGGATGCTCCAAACCAAAATGGCGATGCCCATGATTTTATGCAATTAGGCCCAAAAATGTCGAAAAACAAGAACATGTCAAAATTTGCTCAATTTTCGTGAGCAAGTCCCTCAAGGATTTTTAGAAACATGTCTAGAAGCTCGGGCTAAAATTCCAAGCCTAAAGGTGTCTTTCTCCTTTTTTCTCACCGGGCGCCCTCTTTGGGTAGTTTTGAGCTTTTCTTGGTTTTCTTCTTTGTTGTTTGGCATTCTAGCTTTGGTGAGGAAGTCATGGCCCCTTGCCTAGGAGAGGCAGCTAGCACATGCTTTGGAGAATGCCCTTCATGATCCATGTTTTGTATTTTCTTGCCCTCATCATTGCTTGCTTGAGGGTTTCCTTGTTTTTCTTTGTCAGTGGCTTCTTTATGACTGTCATGCTCTTTCCCTTCACTATTTTGTGCTTCATCACCCTTATGCTTATTGTTGTGCTGGCTGCCATAATGTTCCCTTTCATCACTGCCTCTTTGTGGTTTTGATGGACATGGTGCTCTTTGAAATCATTGTTTTCAAAGACTCCTTCAGATTTTTTAAATACCCTCTACACACACTCTATTTCGTTTTCATAGAGATTGTGTGAATCTTCAATTCTTCAAAGAAATAAAACTCTCTTAAAATAATACACTGGCATTTCTTTTTAATAAACATGATAAGTCTTTGAAAAAGCAAGTTGTGCTTTCCCTTTAACTGCCTCCTAACACTTTATAAACTTTCAACAAGCCTCTAAAAAAATAACTTTCTTCCTCCAATAAATCACTGTCTTGTCCTCCTTTATGCCAAACAACAAGTTTTGGTCAAATGAAAAACAAACAGTCAATTGATTACTGTGCTTGGGAAAGGTATTGAAAAGAGGTACTTGTGGCGTTCTTGTTAGAACAAAGATCTCCTTGTGTTTTGACAGAAGCAAGACACCCTTCCCCAAACAAAACTCTTCTTGTATTCATTGTTTTTACAGAGGTAGACAAAACACCCTCCACTGACTTTGCAAAATATCTCACCACACTATGTTTTATGGGACAATGGAGGTAGCACTAGTTTTCCATTTTATAACACAGAGAAAACCATTCATAATGATCAAACTTCCACCTTATAAACAATGTTTCTTTCTCCCTTTGGAGTTTTAGGAAAAGTCTGCTTTTTTTTCACTGTGGGTTATCACCGTGTTTGAAGGTAGCTAGGGTTCTTCAGAACTGACTGAACACACCTTAGCCTATTACAGTGTGGATATTTGACACTCACAGTCAACCATAACCTTTGATTTTAGAACAAAACCCCACCCTATTTAACAATATTTGTCTCTTTGAAACATAGTAAGAGTACATCACCTCTTAAATTCAAAATTTGTCATGGAGTGAGAAGAATACCTTAAAAATGCTTAAGGGCCCTTTTTGATTGGTTGAGCAGCTCTCAAAAGAGTTTTTCGAAGGTTTTTAGGTGAGCGGCACGTTCAAAAGTAAGAATGACGCACAGTGAGGAGTGTCGGGTTGGACTTCGGGCAGTTCGTGACCGATGCTACAGGCGTGCCCCACGCTACTACAAGCACGCCGCGCATCAATAGAAAGCCTTTGTATTTTCTCTCCCAGGCACGTCGCGCAATTTTTCAAATGCGCCGTGCACTTTTACAGCCCGTTTTGGAGGCCTTCCCGGTGTCGGAATTGGGCGCAAGATGGCTTGTTGGAAAGATATGGAAGTATAATTTCCAGAAAAAATTTAATTTTTTCATTCGGTGTCAATTTTATTGTTTAAAAATTGATTTTTCCAACACTGGTAAAAACTGGTGAATCCTGTTGCAAAAATGCATAGTGTTGTTTGTAGGCCACTTTTGGATGTCTTCCCGATGTCAGAATTGGGCCTGAGATTGCTTGTTGGAAAGCTATGGAATTCTAATTTCCAAATATGCTTTATTTTTTTATTTTTTGTCCAGTTGGTTGTTCAAAAATTGACTGTCCCAACACTGGTCAAAAATGGTGAATGCTGGTGTAGAAATACATAGTGATGTTTGTAGGCTACTTTTGGATGCCTTTATGTTGTCGGAATTTAGCTCGAGATGGCTCATTGGAAAGCTATGGAAATATAATTTTCAAATATGCTTGAGGTTTTTCATTTGATATCCATTTGGTTTTTCAAAAGTTGACTGTCCCAACACTAGTCAAAATGGTGAATCCTGGTGCAGAAATTCTCCCGTGACATCTGTATTTTTTACATTTCTCACAAACCATGATACTTGTGTAGAAACTGAAGGAAATTTTGTTTCTAGAACCTATGAGGGACAAAAACCTCTCTCACTTTTGTCAATTTCATCTCTGTTTGGTCAGAAACACATTTTGAAACAAACTGCCCAAGCGCTCCTTAACCTCTGTCTTTTGCAACCTTTGTCATATTGAATGGAATTTTTTTTCAAAATCATATGGTAATTCATAGTTTTTGTTGTAGGAAGATTTTTTATTTTTAAAACTATGATCAAAACCTTTGTTTCTGAATCAAGGAGATCATCACTTTTTGAAACCACTAATGTAACCCTTTGGAACCCTAATGCCATCTTGCTATGTGTCCACCATGATTTTGTCCCCTTTTTTGAAGAAGCGAAAAAGGTATTAAAGAGACTGTGATTTTCTTTATTTTGTTTTCAAGGGAGACTTACAAAGACACTATTTGCACCCCTCCCAAAATCACCATGGGTGTTAAGGTCTGCAACTTGCAGAGGTGAATTAAAGTGCATGTTCTGAGTATCAGCACCCTGTGGATGGTATGTAGAGCTGATATATCAACTGCAATAGGTTTCCTAATTAAATTCATGCTATTTGTATTACCATAGTCAACTTTAGTATAACAATGGATGTCAACTTCTCACCATCTCAACTATTTTCGAAATACCATGCTCTAATTAGCAGAATAGCATGGTTTTACTTGCCCTTCTCTTTTGTATGCCTTAGGCTGTATTTTGGAGATGATTTCTTTTCTTTTATGAAGAAGGCAATGTTTGACAACTTCATGGGTGCTCTTTAACCTCTGTTTTATTTCTCTTAAACTGCATTTCACCATAATAATCTTTGGAGGCCCTTGTAACCTAAAAATTAGCCCTATGGGACCTCTTAGCATTTACCTAGGTTATAATACTTTGACAAACTTTCAAAAAAGTATTACGAACAGACCCTTAACAGTAAACACCCATATGTCCTTTCAAACTCTATCTTTCATCATTTAATGGAGGAGCCCTTTAACTGTGAGTAAAACATGGCTTTATCATACTTTCAACCTTTTGAATCACCGCTTCACTGTAACCCGAGCCGACTGCTTTCCGTGAAGAAGGCTATTATTAAGTTTTGCAAAACCAACCGTTTCCTATGTGACTTGAACAAAGAATTCTGGCTCAGGCTATTTTTGTTGAGGAAGGGATTCTCTAAAGCGCCACTACCTAACTTAGGGGCAACTTTCATTGACTCTAATTGTGTTTGACAAGAAGATCAAGGATAGGAAGGGAGACACTTTGTAAAATATTGGACAGTGAGTTTCATGAGAACCAAGGGGAAAATGATAGTAGACAAGCAAGACCAAGACAGTTATAAACAGGGATATTTTTCTGAAACAAGACATGATTTTGAAAACTAAAGATTTCTCTAATCATACGCTGACAGGAAAGGCTAGGAAAGAAAAAAATTGTTTGGGGTTTTCTAGATGACAAATTTACATATGGAGATCAACTTCTAGAAAACTCAGCTAAGGAATCTAGTAATCAACAACAGGTGAAAAATACTTATGACTAACACATTAGGACACATAAAAGCTGTTGCCGGGTGCAAGTTAGTGAGACCAAAGGGTAACACTACGAACTCATAATGCCCATATCGATTTCTAAAAGTTGTCTTGTGAATATATTCATCTTTTATCTGCAATTAATGATAACCAGTCCTTAAATTGATTTTTGAAAATATCGTAGCTCCCTTAATTTGGTCAAACAAGTCATCAATTCAGGATAGTGGGAATTTATACATGAAATTTAACTTATTCAATTGATGATAATCGATGCACATCCTAAATGTGTTATCCTTCTTTTTCACAAATAGTACAGACCCCCCCCATGCTAAAACACTGGATTTGATGTAACATTTGTTCAATAGTTCCTGAAAGTGCATTTTTAAT
This sequence comes from Pinus albicaulis, assembly GCA_034641835.2. Taxonomy (NCBI): domain Eukaryota; kingdom Viridiplantae; phylum Streptophyta; class Pinopsida; order Pinales; family Pinaceae; genus Pinus; species Pinus albicaulis. Next base: position 81,027 of record JAXQQM020076879.1, read on the forward strand.
TACATCAAATCTAGTATACTCATTCGATAAGGATTTGTAGATACCGAGGTGGTTGTTAGTACTAAATAAATGGAGAAATCTATGTCCCTACGAGGAGGTAAGCCTTGAATACTTCTAGAAAAACGTTTTGAAAATCTCTAATAATTGGTAGAGCCTCTAATTTTACTTTGTATGCCTACTATTAATTATTTTCTGCTTGCACCATGTATAGTGGGCATCATTTCCTTGCATTTATCTTTAAATTTGTAAAAAAAATTTTTTGGACCGATATTGATTTTTGTTTTCCTATAATCTATCTAGTTTTTTCATCTTGACTCATACAACTCACTGTTTTTTCAAACAATTTATCACATCCCATTGTTTTTCCAACTAATTCATCCCATAAGATCCCAAAGGAAGTATGTTTAGATTAACCTCAATGGAATAACTGCTTAAATCAATGGAACATTATCTTATTTGGATGGTTACCTTCCCTTTTTTTTCATTTACTAGCTGTACTAACCATGAATTTTTGAATTTTTCAGCTTTTAGTTTACACTTTTCCACAATTTGATGGCTAACGTAACTTAGACTAGCCCCATGGATCAATTAAAATAGAAACAAATTGGTCTAAATTGGTACCTTCAATCTCAATCATACTGGATTTATGTTCATCTTGTCTCCCTTCTAACGTCGCACTGATCCTAGGAATATTCATGGGAATATTCTTTGCAATATCATTCATCGTTGTTGCTTCATGGACCGCTTGAATATTATGTATGGATCGAGGATTACGTAGAAAATATCTTAAAAAGTGTGGTTCTCCGCAACCCCAAAACTTCAATGGCTCTCTTTCTTTAAGTCCACTACTCTTTTTTTATCCAATTCCATGGACTTTGACCTAGTGTGAGACTATGCAAGTTGACTTATATTTCCCTTGCTAAATTTTTACCTTGGATGATCCTTCCCAAAATTCTTAAAATAAGGAGGTTTTCAAGTCTTTTTGTACCTGTTCCAGTCTTATTTATGTATTTAGTTTTCCAGGGTCTCAATCCTTCATTTCTATTTTTGTACTGCTGATAGCATAATCTGGCTTTTGTAACTTCCTCATCCATTTATTTCTAATTGACGAACACAATCCTTTCCTTGTACGAGGCTGGTACACAGTTCAAAAACTGCTACACTTTGGCTTTTTCTTCCTTGAGATAGGGAACATACCTCAATAAGTTAGTGAATTTTGTTACTAGTTCGTCCATAGTTAATTTTCCTAATCGTAACTCATGGAACTCCTTGGCACAATCATCATAATATCTCTCATTCAAATACTTAGACTTAAATTGTTTTTGGAACTCCTCCCACAAAAATGTATTTTCTTCCAATTGGTGTACACTTTTTCCTCTTCCCACCAAAGGGTAACTTTTCCCTACAGCTAGTAAATAGCCTGTCGTGCCTTAAAATTTCTCTCATATTCATATACCTTAAAATATTTTATCATATTTAGAAGCAATGCTTATGCATCTTCCTCTTTTTCCCCATCAAAATTAGGGGGTTTGATTTTCCTAAACTCCCCTTGTAACTCCATTTTCTTATTTCCTTTCTATACTTTTGGATATGTCCTATCTGACTCACCTCCACTTTCAAACTTTTCTGATTATTTTTCCACCTTTTTCCTTTTCATTTCTTCTATATTTATACTTTTGTAACATGACTTCTCAGCCTATTCTCTTATCATTCTCTACTCTCCTCATTGGCCTTGAACAGAAGTTCATTATTGCTCCATCGACGGGCCAACTCTTGTTGTAAATTATTGATGATATCCACAAACCGAGAGGGTGTTGGATTACTACCACTTCCCAACTCAATGTACAATCCTTCACCACCTGTAGTGGTTGGAGGAGAATTCTCTGTCATTCTGCTGTGGTCTGTGTTACTCGGGTACCTTATAAACAATATAACTATTATCCGTATCTTATATTTATACTGTTATTAATATTTATTTTCAGTATGGTGGTGCCTTTAAAACCCATTTTAGTAGTTGGGCTCTAATAAAATTGTTTCATGTGCCTAAATAGTCACATTTTTCGTTTTTAGAATATTACTTCTAGGTAATTTGTATGAATTAAATTCTGGCTATAATTCCAAGGGGTTACCAACAGAAAACAATGTTTTCTAACCCAACTGGCACTTAGCCATTTATCCCTTGGTGCTTTAATTTAATTTATCAATTTTTAGTGTTAGTTTATCTTGGTCTATATATTAGTACTACTATTTGTGTATTACTAATATACCTCACCCAACCTATCTGTTAGGCAATAGTTTAATAAACCGCTATTTATTATTGCACCATGATGGTATGGGTATATTTATTATTTCACCATGATGGTATAGTATATTTATTGTTACACCGTGATGGTATGGTATACAATATAATTGATATAGCACATATTCCTTGGTAAAATTTAATAAGAAATGATTATGCTTGGTGCAAACCCATTTTAACTTACATTATATGGTATCTAACTTAGTACTGCACCTATCTCTCATGCTTCAATGATATGGTTTGCGCTCTTTTTAAAACTTGTGTACACGATACCTTTTCCTAGGGACCCAAACATGACACTTGATGCCCACTTGTAATGTATCATATCTCGTCGTTCCACCTCTGCTCTCCCATTTGAAATCCCTTGCCCCTTCATCTGATCAGTGCAGGGTACTGTACTGTGATATGTGAGCCGTCATGATTGATTTTGGTTGATCCAATCATGGAATTAACATTCTCTAACCCTAACCTTTCCTAAAACCTCTCCCTTGTTCATTCAATTAATATCATTGTTTAACTCATGCCTTTTTCCAAACTCATGGCCACATTTCCTTCCCTCCTGCTAGAATCTGGAGAAAAAAATAACAACACAAATATATCGTTGCAAAATTATGAATTAGGTAATCTACACCTAGACCTATTGTGCTCTGGATTTTCTTTTCCTACTTGTTCCGTTCTATCCTCATTTGACGTTGTCGAATTTAACTCGGGTCACTCCTTGCAATCTTATTGATGACAAATGAGAATACCTGTGAGGGAATCTTCTTCAATTCTTATGTAGGTGAGCAGCTAATATTTTTTTTGTGTTTCCTATTCAAATACTTAATATAGTCTCTTTACTGTACTTTTTGTTTCTGTAGAAAGTGTTTATTGAGAATTCCTCATTTTTATGAACCCAAAAGTGGTATGACAAGGAGGTGTTTGGCATCATTTGGTGTTTTTATTTTCAACTATAGAAACTTCCCAGCTACCCCTTTTTCCATATCTTTAGTTCAAATTCGATCTACTTGGTCTCATTATCTTCCAGGTACCCTTGGTAATCACCACTCTATTGCAGTGTGTAGGTGCGGAAACAAGGCCGCCACCGATATAGTCATGGTATATTTGCGAAAGATGAGGGTTTTTTTTAAAGTTTCTTCATTTAGTGGTAAACGATTTTGTTCGCACTTTTCCTCTCTACTAAGCTAATTATACCTTTATTCATTTTTATTTTGTGTTTTCCAAGTATGCATGTGCGCCCATGGTAGCATTTGGATGAGTTATTTTGGTTGAGTGCACCATGGTTCCGATGGATTTATGACATATACCAATTATTCTACGGTTGGTGACCTAAGATTTTTTTTAGCGGAATCCTTAATGGTTGTAGGACAGAGTGTCTTGGTGATCTGAAGAATATCAATCCATATATGGAAATATTTAGTTTGTTGAAGATAATTTTCTTTATTTTGTTGAGGGGAACGAATTTGTATATGCATTCCTAAGTAAGGTTATATCATAGTGAGTTGCGACAATCGTGTAACCATCCTTAATGTACTTTGTTGATTACTCAAAAGGGTTTATTCTGAAATTATTTAATATTTTTTTCTCTTAAGGTACTACAATTTCCTGCATGGGTTACTCTCTCTTTTTTGCGAGTAATATTATGTTCCAAATTTAAATTAACGTTATGGTTCTCATGGTATTGTAATACTATTCTTCAATAATATTGATATAATGCAAATATCATTACGATTGTATTCGTTTTCTGTTACCTTTCGAAAACATGGATTTAATGATATCAGTCCTTCTGGGTTCTAATTACCCTTGTCCATTAACTAAAATTACTTATTTATCTCACATAAGTTAAGTAGTCTTCTTTACTATTGGTAATTCTTGTTGTAATTCTCTTCTAAGTTATGAAAATTTCATGTTTTGTATTTTTTTTCTTTCGGTACATATTTATGCACTACAATTCTTGGTCAACGAGTACAACTTGACTTTATGAAGACTATGATGTCATACTACTTCGAATGTTTACTGGTATACCTATATACATTCAATTTATTGTTATAATTGTCTCCCCTGTTCCACTAATTTACTAAACATAACTTCATATATGTGCTGTAAATCTACTTGTACACCACAGGTTTAAACAGGTTATGATCTATCCATTAATCAGTGCAATTTAGGCTTTTACTAGTTCACCTTTATTGTTTCTCTTTAATGTTTTATAGGGAATTACCTTGTTCCACCTGACTGATCATATTGTTTTATATAAACGAAATCACCCTTTAATATTAATTGGTTTAATATTACTTTTGGATAGGTTATTACCAATATTGTAGGTGAGGTATAATCATCACTCAATTTTATGGATTTCGAGCAACTCTCGGTGAACAACTAATGCCCGTCGGTACAGTTAAATTTTTTTTATTTAACCAGTTCGGTTTAAATTTATTAAATTCAATCTATACAGTCTATCCTATGGTATTTTATGAATTCAACTTTAGGATCATTGCGGTCCCCATGCCTAAGGTCTTTCCAGGCCTATAAAAAGTTATTATAACTTTATACATATACAAATATTTTTCAAACCCAGTCACCTGCATTAATTTTAACCCTACTAATGGTTTCTGACATGTTACCTTCTAATCCACATCCACCTGGTCTATTTATAACTAGCGCCCTTTCAATCTAACAATTATCATAATAAGCTTAAATGGAGCATGTTTTTTTGTTAGATGATCCAAAAATACAAAAATCATAGTTTAAAAGTTAGAATAAAATATTTAATTATTTAGGATATTTAATAAAATATTGGAGACACTTTAGAAATAGAAATTGTTGTAAAAGATATGGCATTTAGAAATATGTCATTTCTTAGGCTCCAATATAGGAAAATAGTTAGGAGATTTGTTAGGATGGAATTTAATTTAAATGGACACTTGTTAATTTAATAAGCTATCCATAACTAGAATAGGTTAAGACACTTAGCTTATATACAACTCATTCTCCTAATTGTGAGAGTGTTCGAGTGTAAACTCTTGCAAAATTTCTTATGTAATTATTTTTCCTGATTAATAAAATTGTGCGTCTAAGGACACTTCTGCCATTATATTACTGTATAATTTCTAGTTATCCTCCACGAACTCTGTATTTTAACTAGATCAAAATATCCTAGTATATGCTGAGGTCACGAGTGAATATAGCCCTAAGTTCATGAATATGCTGAAGAATCGAAGAATTCAAATGTAATTCCTTCATCTGAAATTATTACAAATATCTTCATCTATGCATGTAGACAACCTACTTGTCGAACTATAATTCCTAGTATTAAATTTGTTCACGACGCTTCTTACACTACTTTGTTTTGATGAATACATACTCGCTTTATTTTCTTTAAAAAAAATATACATAAATATATCATAAAGAAACCATGAATATACAAATCAATAGTATTTCCTTCTATTACACAAATTTAAATCAAAAATATTTTCTTCTGTTACACAAATTTAAATCAACAGTATTTTCTTTTGTTACCAAAATTTAAATCAACATTATTTTCGTTTGTTGCACAAATTTAAATCAACATTTTCAGAAGCACATATTTTAACTGTTATAGCAGAAGTAAAGAAATTTCTAACCAAATTTTATCTGGAGAATTTCCTTCGGAAAAACACTTTCCACTCAAATTTGAATCAAATCCTCCAGTCCCCCCCCGAGCTGATATTTGCTTGCTTGGAATCAACAACCTCTTTTTGTTCCAATTAATGTATTTTTGTACATTAATTTCCCAACAAATTTTTCCTTAGAGGCATCCCACTTTTCAGGGGTCTTCCAGCGCACTAGCCTAGGATTTTCTTTCATTTTTACTTTAAAGCATATTTTTATCTCCCACATCACTTTATTCCTCCTTACTCAGTATCTTTCTATAACTGAGTGATTTAAGGGATTTTTTCTCTTTTTTTTAATCTTGGCAAGAATCTCTTACTCCAGTGTTTTCTTTCCCAAGGAATTTCTAGTTTCCACTTTTATTAATAAAGAAATTCATTTATTACATCATCACATTCCATTGTTTATACTAATCAAATCCACTATGGTTTCTAAGTACATAAAAATATTTATCTAAAAGAATAGGGGTACTACAGAGACAATAGAATATGCATCTTGACCTCTATCTCCGTATTCTTGCAGTTTTTGTTCTAGTTGATCTACCATCTTTCTTAGATATTTTTATTATTCCAATCCATTTATGAGTTCTCCTTCATAATATACTTCTTGTTCAACTATAAACAATATCTCTCCTCTTTCATTATTAGGCATGCTTTCATAATCATTGTCTTCTTTAAGAGTGCAAGCTTTTTTTTTTGCATTTTAGTTTATTTTATAACCATTAGAATTAAATTTCACTTCATCATAATTATCATTTGCATTATTACATTTAAAATAATAGTTTCCTATTCTTCCATATTCAAAACATATAAATTAAAGCCTAAATTTCCTAGTTCCCTTCTTTAGATTTCTGAAAAATTTGGCTTCTTCTTCATCTAATTAATTACTAGAGTCTTTGTGAGTCCCTTGCTTGCTTCCTTCATTTGTTGCTTTGAATCTGACTTACCTAGTTCTTGTATTATCCTTTTCTATTCTTATTTCATATGCAGTAGAGTTCCATGAATGATATCCTTTCTTAACTTTTACATGTTAGATACCTCTTCAAGGGTTGCATTGTCGCTGTGACAATGACCCTCCAAAAATTTTCCCTAAGTCAATTTTGGAGCCTACATGAATTTTTGTTTCAAGCCCCCTAATGTCGTCATGTTGTTTGATTTGTTATTTTTGTGTTTTCTCCTAGTGTCACATCAACCTAAGTTAATGTTTCTCAAGTATCATACCTAACTCTTAAAAGCTCTTGTGTTATCTAGCCCATGATTAGGTGAATTCCTGAATTTTATTTACTTAGAAACTATCCTTTTCACCATGCACACACTCAAAAAGCACTCAAAAGCACACAAAAAGCAAGAAAAATCAAGAAAAATTCCCTTTAAGGCAAAAGTGCAGTTTTAGTTGACGAAGACTTTCTCTTGGGTTGAGTGCACTCCTTTGGGTTGAAGAAGTGTGCCCTCCTTAAGCGCACTCCTTCGGGATGAAAAAGTGCACCATCCTTGATCACACCCCTTTGTGTTGAAGACATGTGCCCTTCTTGAATGCATGCATGACCTTCTTGCTGCATGTGGCCATACTCATAGAAAATAGGAGCTCACTTAACTTCCTTCAACTAATCCATTCACTGTACAACAAGTGGTCATCATTTATGAAACAAGTTTGCATGCAATATCTTTTAAATTAACCTAGCTAATCATTCATCTTCATAATAATTCTCATCTAGGTTGGGTGCACTTCTATGGATCAAGAAACTCTCTCTTGATCTACATTTCAAATAAGTTTTGCATGTTCAATCTATTCATTGCCTTCCATGATTTCACTGTCGATATTCTTTTTCACGTTGTTGTTTCTTTGTTTTTTAGTTTTTTTATTGGAACTTCTATTAAATCTTGTTTCTACAAGTGCTAATTTGTTGTCGCATGCTGAAACTTTGCACATTCCTAAACTTTTCACATTTTATCATTATTGCAACAACGTCCATAAAACCTTGTAGATCCTTATTTTTCTCATTTCTATCATGAAATATTTCTGTTAGAATTGTCCTTGAGCTTTCCTCTGGTAGAGTGCACTTCTGGAAACCAACCTCTTGAGTGCACTCCTTCATTATGAAGAATTGCGCCCTCCCTAAGCGCATGAGCACACCACAAAGGCTTGAATGATTTTCCTTTGTCCCTTCGACATCCATCATTGCGCCCTTATTCTCCTTGAGTGCATGAGAGCACTGTGAAGACATGAAGGCATGAAGACATGTTCTTTCATCCCTTCAAAGTGCGCTAGTGTGCCCTCTCTTTGTCTCTTTGTGTCATGAGCACACCATGAAGGCCTGAAGGCCTGAAGACACATACTTCATCTCTTTGGAGTGTGCCCTTGTGCCCTTAATTTTTTCTTTCTCTTGCTTGATCACATGAGCATACTACGAAGCCCCAAATGACCCTGAACTCCCCTTCGTGCTTTGAAATTTCTCTCTCCTTTTTTTCATGCCTATTTTCTTACGCATGAAAGTGATTATGTGTTGTCATTGATAGATTTAAATTTTGAGTTACATTTAATGGCTCTTTGAATATGATTTTATGAGATATTGGTACAAAGTTAGGATTTCATTAACCTAATTTTTTCATCATGAGTGTGCTTCCACAAACATCTGTTCAAGCTACAAGTATTGTCACTCTTTCATAATTTTTTGGAGTCATGCCTTCCGTTACACATAAAGTGACCTCAAAAGAAGCCTCATAAGCAAGCATTGAGGAAGCAGTTGAAGTGACAAAGCCAACCATTCCCATATATTCAACATGCAATGATTCATTGATAAGTCAACCCAGATCACATGGGGCAGCATAAAAGACAAATTCACGCAGAAAAATTTTGTTGAGAAATTGGAAGACTTGCAAGCAGACATCAATATTAAGAGGTCCATGATGCATAGGATTGCATGCAGATTCACGATCATCCCTTGCGTAGAAGTGATTGAGTGTATTATCACACACATGCATGACTCTCATCTCGTTCTTCGTAGGAAAAGTGGTGGTTAGCTCACCACCTATTATGTAGAAGACATGCAGACCTACTAAAACTTTCCCAGGCCCACAGAATATGTAAATAATGACTTCTACATTAGATGGGACGATATCGACACAAGTGACATCATCAAATCATGGTGTCGAGAACCTGCTAAGTTCTGCCACTGCCCATCTGCATTTTATCTGACCAGGATTCTCATAGATGTATATCAATATCTTATTGCCATGTGTTTTCAGTTGCATGGGAAGAAGAATGCTAAGGTATTTGAGGAAAATTGGATATATATGCTTAATATGGTGGTAACCTATGGTAAAATATTCAATTGGGTAGATATATTGTCATTTGAGTTGCAGTGTCATGTGGGGAAGGAAAATGCACCCTTGAGGGAAAATGAGGCATTGGAATTCTATATGTTTGCATTTGTTTTATATGGAATCTAATCACAATATGCTTTCCCAACAATGTGTTGGAAATGGACCCCCCAATACAAGTTTCCAGTTCACTTCCACTGTAGAGTGTTGTTGGAATCAAGCTTCAAAGGTGCATATGAAATATTGGAAAAACACTTCTTTGCAGTTATTTTCCATATGATATTGAAATCAATATTCCTTGCATGACTGGTTAGATGAAGGAGTCACTACAAGATATCACAGATTGGTTTGCAGCGCCTGAGGGTACATACATCATATGTTTTGGATGTCGTATCTCCCCTCATCTCATGCCATGATATGTGACCAACAAGGTTGTCTTTTAGGAAGTAGAAAATTATTTGGACAAGGGATTGTCAAGAGTTATTCATAGGAGGAAGAAAGCCCCTTGGGCCACCTTCCCTTAAAGGATCATATTATATGAGTTGAAGAGCCACAAGGTGAAAACTGTAGAAATACAAGAGTTGGATCACTTGCACTTCGGAACTAAATAATTGCATGGATATGATCCCGAGAGAGTGTGAAAGAAACATTGTGAAAGGATCGGTTTCAATTGGGGGTATTCATCTATGTCTACAATAGAATATGAGAAGGTGAAGAATTGGTAAAATTCAGTTAGAAAGACACGTCCAGGGATGGAGGCTAGTTCACCCCAAGATCCACTAGCTCAAGACATGCAGGTGCAGGAGATAGAACAGATAACCCCTCAAGCAAAGAGAGTATCTCCTAGGAAGAGAATTAGGTATGATTTGATAGGATAAATTAGCAAGAAATGGAAAGTTGATCCTTTTAACATAGTAGCTATTCAAGAGGAACGAGAGAGGAGAGAAGTAGAATAAGAGGAGAAGATGAATCAAGATGAGTTGCTAAGTAAGAAACATGAAGAAGAAGAGGAAATGAAAATAATATAAGAGGAACAATAAAGGTGGTCCCACGAGGAAGAAGAAACACAAATAATGGAATAAGAATAATTGACTCAGGATATAGAGGAAGAGTTGAAGGAAGAGGATACCATCCAACCCATGGATGATGAACCAGGTTCTCCAGAAGAACCTCCTCTCATGGGTGATCATATTCCATTTGGATAAATGGGAATCGCACCTCCACATACACATAGAGTCATGGATGTTTCCAATGTCACTTTTTATCAATTGAAGAAGAGGATCGTGCAACATAGGCATATATACTTCCCGAATGATCCTCAAATTTAGTCTCGATTTCTACAGAAAAGGTGATAACTGCCAACACGAGAATTAATTCCAGGGAAATCGTGGCGGAAAATGTTTCTTTTGTTATAGCAGCATAGGACAGCTTTGAATATATGTTTAATGAGAATGCTATATTAAGGAGAGAACTTGTTGTAGTGAAGCAGCAGGTGGAACACCTTGCGACAAAGAATAAATGATTATATTCATAGAGCTTAAATACTGCAGAATGGTAGTCATCCATTTAGGAGGAACTGGTGCCGATGGAGGACACCATGGTAGAGATATATGATGAGATGATACTTTTATAACAATTGGTGGATCCTCTTATTGGTATTCATAAGAAATCACAAGAAGTGGTAAAACTCTTGAAAGTGGAAAATAGAGTGTTTGACCATCTTTAGGAGTGGTGTGTTAAGTATTTGGATGCTCTGCAACATTTGGAAGGAAAAGAAATAATTTCCGCTGAAATAGATAGAGTTCAGCTGAGACTCCACCATCAAAACTATATGCATCTTGTGGAACAATCGATTAACACTATTATCGCTTATAATCAACTTCACAATGGTTTCAAGTATCTAACACATAAACATGGGATGCACGTAATAGGATCACTTGAATAAATCAAAGGCAAGAAAATCATCTTCTAGGATATCAGGTAGTACATGTAATAGATCAAGAAAACATCAGAGAAGGAAGGCTTGGATATCACCAAAGACATTAATCTCAATATGCCATTGCAACAGTCAAATATCACATGAAACTTTCATGGCTATTTTTTATGAAGAAAATACCCTCTATGGATAGAGGTTATCTCTCTAGCCCTAGAGTCGTTCTAGTAATGCACGAGACTATCTAATTTACCCTTTCCTAGCTTGTATTCAAAAAGGAAGAAGAAGAAGGAGAACCTACCTCTTCCTGATGATATCTTCCAATCCTTTGGTGAAGGCCTTGAATCCATGATCCTTCAGGATCGATCCTCGCTGCTTGTGGAATTCGAATACCTATAGGAGATTAAGAGACAACAACAAGAAACATGATAGGATACTTAGCATATATCAAATACAAACTACCTAACAGATCAAGGAGCATTAGGCTACTTGCATAGATATCTAGAAAAATATGGAAAGTGAAACATCAAATGTATTATTAATATAGAAAAGAGGAAGCATACAACCATGGCCTTAATGTTGGAGACCTCCCTTTGGTGATGTCCAAGTCCAAACATAGGCTCTTCAAGCAACCCTTCTCCCAAGTGGAAATTTGGGCATTATCATAGCATGGGGATGCAAAGGATTATGATCAGGTAATACCAACCATGTCCCACCACTAGTGGAAGGATGGGGTTCAATTTATAGGTAGGGGGAAGGAGTTAGGGATCCATAAAAGAAGGAGGAAGGCCCACTTCTCAAGGGAAAATTCCCTAATTATAAGATCAAGAGCTTCAAATGAGATAGCTTAAGTATATCTCCACCGAACCATATCCAGCTCGTCGTTCTGGAAGCTTCTAATGTACTAATATTATCCTCCATTTGAGGAAATACTGGCAGAAGGGTATCATTGCAGTTTTTCCCACCTGAAGAGCACTGGTAGCCCTAGGAAAAACTATGCAACCCTCCATCAGCACGGGTAAACAACTATCAAAGAGAGTTGACCTAGAAATTTAGGATTTAAGCTGAGCTTCTTCAGAAAATCTTCAAGGAATTTTCCTATTAGTATTCAAGGGATATCTTGATTTATTCTTCATGATGGATATACTGCACAGTTTTCTTCTTAGGGCACTTCAAGATCAGGGACGGGAAGTGAACAGGGTGATAAATTATTGTGTAACAGATGCCCCCTAAATCATGAAGGAAAAAAAATGAATGGTGGGTGAAATTCTTTACGAACCAAGGCAAGGGCTTGGAATATCGCCAAGAGACCTACCAAATAAAACATAATACAATATGTGACATCTCTAATATAAACTTTCCTAATAAAATATCTCTGAATAGGCATCAAATAACACATGAACCCACAGTACGTTTGCATCCATCTGTATGAAAGAGATGATGGAAACAGATCGACGGTATGGTCACAACCATCTATATAGAAAGGATCATGTGTACAACCATGAATAGTCAATAACTGCATGCAGCCTGGTTAATAATAGATGTGATCTAGGGTCTTCGTATCTATTTCGAACTACCCAATGTATGAATATAACCATGGTGAATAGATGTGTTGATGTCGAACATGGTAGAAACCACCTGATTACCGGTCAATGATGTAAATCATTAACAAGCACGAGAGAAACCACCAATAATGATGATGGCCCTCAAGGTACGAAAACACAATCTACAAGTGTGAATGAATGAGTTGAAGTCGAACACTTGTAGAATAATCCGATCAAAGGAAAATTATGTGAACATGTTGTCGAACGCAAAGAAATTTCCATTGAGGCATGCAAGCTCCAAGGTACTGAAAAGGAATTTCTAAATCATCTTCCTGGATATTGGGTTGAAGTTGACAAGAAGCGATCTATCGAAGGAGGTCCATAATGATTCCCACATCATCGACACAAAATAAAGGATATCTATGGATGATAGGAGTGACTTAGGATTGTTTCAGAGAGGGTCAAATAAGCTTAGGATGTTTGACTTGTACAAAGGACTTATCTTGATCATATCATCAACAGGACTCCAGAGTGTGGTAACATTTGACTCAAAATGGGATCAAAGGTCATGATGACAACAAATAATGATCAAATGAGATGTAAATGGATTTCCTAAACCCGTGAAGGCAAGTGATGAATGAAGGATATCCCCAACCCGACACGAAATGCGTACAAGTTTCATGTTCAAGAGTGACATGTTGTCTACAACACATGGGAAGTTCAACTTTCACTTCCCCCCATTATCGCTATGAAGTCCCTCTTTATTTTTTACAACAAGATTGAATAGGATACCATATGCTTCACATGATAAATTCACCCTTTGGATGAATCCATCCTAGTAAGTTTAACAAGACCTAGGAAGGAGTAGCTTGGTCTCACCATGTTGATAAATCCTCCATTGTTTAAGTTTTACGAGTTCAATGCAGGGGTAAATCAATGTATTTTTCATGTTTAGGGAGTCTGAAAAAGATGTGAAAGAAAATTTCATCGTGTCCCTTTTTCAGAATATCCCTCGAATCCCATAATTTAGAAAACAATGATCTGAGAGAACTTCTATCTATGTTCGACCAAGGTATTCCTTTTTCATAAACATCCCAGCCCACCAAAGGGGTAAACGTATATTAGGACGACATTAATTCATTGACTTAACGAGTTCGAAAATGACAAGTACTCGACGATCTTTTCATTTTTGGGAGTCCAGCAGAGATGAAAGAGGTGATCCAGGTGGATATCGGTGGCCACCCATCTATTCCATTTGGACCAGCACCATCAATTCTTGCAGCTTTTCACATTCAGCACAACTTACTATTTTTAGCAGGTTTTCGGGTCCTCCACTCTCGGAGCCGTTTTGGGGGCTTAATGATCTAGGTGGATATTGGTGGCCACCCACCTATTCCATTTGAACCCCCATCATCAGTTCTTTCAGTTTTCAAGTTGCAACAAAACTTACTATTTTTAGCAGTTTTTTGGGTCCTGAACTTCTGGAGCCGTTTTGAGGCCCTAAACGATGTTTTTTGGGCATCGCGACTCAAGAAAATATCATTCCCTTTCAGAATGATATTTCTGCCAAAATTTTTAGTCCTCAGATAAATCTTTCTAACAAGCTATTGAGCGCATCAAACGTAGATCGTATGCCAAATTTACGTCCCTAGGAAGTTGAACCACCAACTTACCCAAACGGGGCCCATAGTTTTGGCGCTTCATCTCCTAGGGTTTGGTTTTTTGGACGTTTAGAGTTATCCATTGTTTCTCAATAATAAATAGGCCCTCGAGCCTCATTGTAACACAGTTCAGAGGTCTGTAGCTACCACATCTCTTCTCAGAGATTCGCTACCAGCACCCTAGCTATTGTATTTCCATTATGTCTGTAAGCATATTTCTGTTATTTGATATTAATGAAATGACACATTATTTCCGCTGCATCTCTAATTTTATGGTTATTTCTGTATCTGCTATGCCTCCTTCATAACCGTATCAAGAGGACTCCTCTTGGAGGAACGTCTGGTATAAGAGGTAGCAGTTGGTTCCGACGATGATGGAACTGCTCAAAACATGTAAAGGTCAAGAGGTTGGCTAATAAGACCACTCATCGTAGAGATTCCTCAGGAGAGGGTAAAACAATCAAGTGAGAGTGTATGAATGAACAAGCAGATGGTGACGATGAAAAGAGAAAACCAAGGTTCATATGGAAAAACAGGTCGATAAAATGGAAATCACGAGAGGTAAAATGAGAATGGTTTCATTTTTACGCAATATTGAAACACGTGAAACTCTGATTGAAATTGGTTTCATTTATTCACAATCTTGAAACATATGGAAAAATTATGCTTGGAATTGGTTTCATTTTTATACAAGCTTGAAATGGAGACAAACTATGCTTGAAATAAGTTTTCATGCCCCCAACATGGTGGCTCAATTCGAGGTAAATTCCCCCTAATATTCATCTCATTCACCTAAGTATACTATTGGTTACTAATAGGTGGAGGAAATGAAGGTTCGATTACGAGATCAAGTGAAAGACTCGACTGGGAATTTACGAGCTCTAATCAAAGACTCAAATTGAAAAGGGATTTAATTCATTTTTTAAAGAGGCTGCCATAGTAAAGAACTATCCTCATGAGGAACCTGTTTCATTTTTTATGGAGCTTGACACAAGAAAATTAATTATGCTCTGACACCTTGTTTCATTTTTTAACGAGCTTGACACAAGACAAGGAACTTTGCCACGGAGACCTTGTTTCATTTTTTAAGGAGCTTGACACAAGAAAAGGAAATTTTCTCCGAAGAACTTGTTTCATTTTTTAAGTAGATTGACACAAGAAAATGAACTATGCTCCAAAGAGCTTGTTTAATTTTTTAAAGAGCTTGACATAAGAAAAGGAAATTTGCTCTGAAATACCTTGTTTCACTTTTTAAGGAGCTTGACACAAGAAAATTAACTCTGCTCCGAAGATCTTGTTTGATTTTTTAAGGAGCTTGACACAAGAAAAGGAACTCTGCTCTGAAGAGCTTGTTTCATTTTTAAGGAGCTTGACACAAGAGAAGGAGCTTTTCTCCGAAACACCTGATCATGGCCCATTCAAGGTCATGGCTTCCAAGAGGTTCTCATCGGACAAGAGAACAATAGTCTGGAAATCAGGGTCAAATGCCCCCAGTACATGATGCACTATATCACTGACTAGATCATCAGTAGACACGGGCATGGAACAGGTTGCCACAAAATTAAGCTGTGGCGGGGAAGATACCACTTGCATGTAAGGACCATTGAGGGATGATGGTTGATTGGGAGCCAGATTAGGACCAATGAATGATAGTTGATCAATGGTCACAAGTATTCCTTCATGTGGGAGACACATCATACGAAAGAGAGAAGAGACAAGAGCTCCCATGAAATACGTATATTCACGCCTAAGGAGTAATTTAAAATCCAAGGGGCCTTGGACAACCATCATGTCTATATAGACAGTCTTTCCTCCCAAAGTAATAGGCAACTTAGGAAGTATCCCTAATGGTTGACTAGCTCCTCTATTAAAAGCTAACAGATTCTGGGTAATAGGCACAATTTGCAGAGAACCTAAATCTTTCCAAGTAGTTGAGGAAAAAATACTAACAAATGTGCCTTCATCTATTATTGTTCCAAGTACGAGCACATTATAATCATGTACCATGATCTAAAAAGGCACGTAAGAAGGATGACGATATCTTGTCAGCCGACTCCAATCAAAGGAAGCGACTAGTCGACTTGGAGAGGGTGCTGAGGGAATGGGATAACTTCCCCCTTGTGTTACAGGAATGGGAGGATCAGCCTCTTGTACGGTGGGAATGGAAGTATTTCCCTCTAATTCATGGGAATATGAAGAAAACAAAGAACATGAGTGATATGATGTTCACTCTCTATGGGAAATGCCCGATCAACTGAAGGTGAAATCAGGTCCACCATTTTCTAAACCAATGGTTGGTTGGGAAAGGACATGTGGGATTCACTTTCAGAGAGATTGGGATTGACCATAAATGACTTATGATCAATCACTTGATCAACTAAGCAGAGGATCAAGGGGAAGCTTCCGCAGAATTCAAGAAGAGTATTTCGCATTGAAAATTTCACATGGTGTAAGAGAAAAGACGAGAGAGACGAAGAGGAGGTCTGCAATGGAACTAAGATCCAACATCGACACAACACCAGCCTTGAAGGGTTCAACATTAAATTCTCCGTAACGCATAGAGGAACAGAGGGATCATGACGTTTCAGTTTAGGCATCCAGACTAGAAGAGGATTTTGCTTGTGTGTCAAGCATGGCCTCTCCAGGGGTCTGGTATATTGACAGTGGAGCATCTGCTCACATGACGGGAGTTCGAGAATGCTTCTCGAGCTACCAGGAAGAGTAGATGAACTTTCAGATCACGATGGGAAACAAGGCCAATTGTACCCGTATTGGAAGAGGAACCATAATATTTCAAACAAACGCTGG
Source organism: Pinus albicaulis (assembly GCA_034641835.2). Lineage (NCBI taxonomy): Eukaryota > Viridiplantae > Streptophyta > Pinopsida > Pinales > Pinaceae > Pinus > Pinus albicaulis. The sequence goes on from JAXQQM020076879.1 coordinate 98,243, forward strand.
TAACAAGCTTCGGGCCACCAACGTACTGCATGTACCAGGATTGGGGATGAACTTGCTCTCGGTGTCTCAACTTCAGAACAAGGGTTACGATGTATACTTTATTGGCAACAAAGTTTATGTCAAACACCCTAGTTGGAAGAGGAAGGGATAAATTGGAGTAAGGAGCCATAAACTGTATAAGTTACAGCTCGAGTCTCCAATGGCACTGATAGGCAATACTGACGAAAGGGATTTGAATGAATTATGGCACAGAAGAATGGGGCATCTACATCATGGAGCCTTGAGGATCCTCAAGAAGACTGTTACAGGAGCTCCAGAACTTAGCATTAGGAAAGACGATGTCTATAGGGGGTGCGTATTAGGAAAATATGCCAAGACAACATTTCCAAGAAGCAACAGTAGGGACAAGAGTGTATTGGAATTGATACACTCAGACATCTGCAGACCAATGTCCATGAATGCTCTCAGTGGTGCAAAATATTTTGTCATCTTTATTGATGACCATTCCTGAAAGACATGGATCTACTTTCTGAAGACCAAAGATGAGTTCTTTGAGTGATTCAAAGAATTCAAGGCTTTGGTAGAAAATCTAACCGGAAAGTAGATCAAGAAATTGCGATCATACAATGGTGGAGAAATTGCGATCAGACAATGGTGGAGAGTACATTGATAAGGACTTCACGAGGTTCTGCGCAAAGGAAGGCACCAAGAGAGAGTGGACAACTCCATATAATTTGGAGTAGAATGAAGTTGCAGAGAGGAAGAATAGGACCATTGTGGAAGCTGCGAGGGCAATGCTGTATGATCAAGACATGCCCAAACTTCTCTGGGTTGAAGCTTGCAATACAACAACTTTTGTGCAAAACAGGGTGCCTCATAGAGCATTGGGTAAGGTTAATCCTGAGAGTGTGTTCATTGGCAACAAGCCTAAGGTGAGTCACTTTAGGATATTTGGCAGTATAGCGTATTGTCATATACCCGATGAGAAGAGGAAGAAGTTAGATCAGATTGCAGAGAAAGGATACCTTGTGGGATATAGCGAAAATGCGAAGGCATATCGCATCTATATTCCCGAGAGTAGGAAGATCGTAGTAAGACGGGACGTGAAATTCATGGAGGAGAGAGCCTTCAGGAGATCCCGAGAGATGTCTACAACTACATAGTCTGAGGAGGATTCGCTGGTTCAGCCACAACGGCCTACAAAAGATGGCTCTAGTGCCTCTCCACGATAGAAGGATCCTTAGGAAAGTTCTTTCGAGGAAGTGCAAGAAGGAGAGCAGGTGAATCCACCCACCACTATTGGAAGGACGAGCAAAGAACTCCAACAAACTCTGAGGGATGCAGAGGAATTTATTGGATCCCCTAGAAATGAGAAGAGGGAATGCAGGCAGCCAGACAGGGACTAGGCACTAGTAGCACAGGTTGGAGAACCCTCTAGTTTTCGAGAGGCAACTCAACATCATGTGTGGGTAGACGCTATGGTGGAGGAGTACAACTCCATCATGACAAATGATGTATGGGAAGTAGTCCCTAGACCTCAGAACATGTTAGTTGTAGGATCAAGGTGGATCTACAATATCAAGTATGCTGTAGATGGCAACATAGAGAAATTCAAAGCCAAGTTTGTGGCTAAGGGGTATTCACAGAATGAAGGGATCGATTATGAAGAAACCTTCACCCTTGTAGTTCGGTACACTTCGATCAGATCCGTCATTTCTCTTGCAATGCAGATGGGATGAGAAATTCACTAGATGGATGTCAAGACAACGTTCTTGAATGGGGTGATAGAAGAGGAAGTGTAGATAGAACAACCAGAGGGCTTTGAGACGCATGAGCAGAAGACTCATGTGTGCAGGCTTAAGAAAGCTTTGTACGGACTGAAGCAAGCCCCTAGAGCATGATATGGGCAAATTGATAGCTACCTGCAGAAGATGGGATTTGCCAAGAGTGACGCAGATCCCAACCTCTACTATCTAAAAGTAGGGGATGAGCCGCTAATTCTGGTATTATATGTAGATGATCTGTTCTTGACTGGATCATCTAAGCTCATCAAAGACTGCAAGGAAAATCTGGCTACAAAATTCGACATGAAGGATCTGGGGCAGATGCACTATTTTCTTGGTTTGGATGTTTGGTAGCAGAAGGGAGAAATCTTCCTTGGGCAAGGAAGATATACTACAGAGATCCTGAAGAGATTTCAAATGGAGGACTGTAGACCCATGGCTACGCCAATGATCACAAACTGGAAGAAGATCGACACGTCTGAGGATGATGAGGCTGACCCTACATTGTATAGGTAGCTCATAGGATCATTGATGTACCTGGTCAACAATAGACCAGACATCTATTATGCTGTGAATACCCTTAGTCAATTCATGGTAGAACCAAGGAGGGATCACTAGGCAACAACCAAACATGTTCTCAGAACTTGAAGGGGACAGTCGAGTTTGGGTTGAAGTACACCAGGCGCAATGAAATCCAGTTGAGTGGGTTCACTAACGCAGATTGAGCTGGAAGTCCATTAGATCGGAAAAGTACCAGTGGGTACTGTTTCATTCTTGGATCAGGAATGACTTCTTGGTGTAGTAGGAAACAAAAGTCAGTGGCACTGAGCCCAACCGAGGTTGAATATATGGCCGCTAGCACAGCTTCGTGTGAGGCCATATGGCTTCGTAAGTTACTCATGAACTTGCTCAAGAAGAGGATGGAACCGACAAGAATTTTGTGTGATAATCAAAGTTGCATCAACCTTTCTGAGAATCCTGTGTTTCATGACCGGTCGAAGCACATTGACATTGGGTTCCACTTCATCAGAGACTATGTCCAATGGGGAGTTGTACAGTTGAAGTACATTCCTACAGGAGAATAGGTGGCAGTATCCTCACGAAAGCTCTGGGTAAGATTAAGTTTACTTACTTTAGGGAAAAGATGGGGATGGTCAAGAACCCATTCAAGTAGAGGAATGGGTGGACTTGAGATTCAGAGGGAGTTGCAGTACAGATGAGGCAGTGGCAGAGATGGTGTCACGGGCAGCAGTACAGAGGGCAACAATTGCAGAGATGAGGGGCAGCAGCCAAGACATCAACAACGCAGTAGATGCTTAAGGTCAGAGCAAATGCAGTTGGTATTTTGCTTGAACACTTTCCTCGCTAAGAGGGAGTGTTGATTTTGTAGCATTGGAAAGTGTTACATGTCTCATATTGTGGGAGGAGGCTTGGACATCAATATTCTAGAAAACCCATAAACCATTTGTGGAAATTCCACTTGGTTAAGGCTTTATTAAAATAATTAATTATTTTAAAGTGATCCCTAAGTCTAAACTTAGGGAAATTAAATAATTAAAGGGTATTAATAAAACAGAGTGTGAATCTTCTAGAAAACGAAGATCAAGTCATCTTTTAATCTGAGCACTTGATTAGAGATCTAATATGGGTCGTTGATTCATCGGCGAGAAGACTATAAGAGAAGGCTTGAGGGTAATTTGGAAATCAAGTCGGGCACACTCTCACTACCTGAAGGAAATTGATTCTGAAGTAAGAGAATTCGATTTCAGAGGGTGAGGTTGTAGAGGCAGAGTTTCCGAGACAGAAGGAGGAAGGGGGAGTCAGCAAAGGAAGAAAGTAGAAGGAGGACGCACGGGGGGCAACACTGAACAACAACACTAGTCCTCCACGCAGAGTGATGCAGTCCAACGCAGTGACTACGCAGAAGGCCACACAGAGTGACGCAGAGGAAGGAAGGATTCCTCCAGTGTGTCAGAAATTATTCCAAAGGGTTCAGAAAAATGATCTCGGGTGTATGCTAGAGATCTACTTGTCATATTTCTATAAATGATTTCTGGTGCTGAAGAATAATATAAACCCTCATCTGTTGCACCATTTTTCCCACATTAGGTTTTTCTGGGGACAATTGTCCAAAATTAATTGTGTTCATGTGATCATTTATATTGTGTTATATGTTTTCTATTTGATTTTCTGCTTTTGATTAAGTGAATATTGTAGTTGTGTTTATTTCAGAATTTACTGAAGTATCTGTAAATAACTTATCATAAATAAGTAGGCAAAATAAATCAATCACTGCAGTAGTATTTCAGATTGAAAATTTCACACTGAGCTTGAGATGTAGTAACAAACCCTTGATCAATTTTAAAGCTCAAGTATTAAAACCAAATCAAAAATGAACCATTGTACCAAACACCGAAAAGCAAGACAAGATAGTTGAAGGATAAGTCTGAAGGTTCGAGGGATTGCAAGTCTTTTGACGAGAGTACTACAACCAACTATAAAGAAGGGTGAGAGGAGGAATTATGCAAGAAGCACAAAAAATACATTTGATGGACACCCTTGACCCCACAACCCTATCAATGACAATGATAGAGTGGAAAATACACAAAGGAGATTGCCATAAATAATCAGTAGTTGTAACTATATCCCTCAACAAAAATCTAACTGGGATGTCTCACAAAAAAACACAACAACACAACCCAAAGTTACACTGCATGCAATTAAATGATCTAGACTAACCTCATGAACACCCCAGGCCCAAATAAACCTTCAAGTATCTACTCAATGTTGGACACAAAGATAATTGACCACGTAAATTAGTATGATAGTGAGTAGCTATAGAAGGGACTTGACCATGGAAAACACAATCCACCCACACATTCCCTATACAAATGAAAAGAACATGGTGCCACCCTATAGACATGGGTGATCTTCGCCACCCTACAAAAGCAATCAAGCCTGTATATAACTGAAACATAATGAGACCAAATAAATTAGATTGAGCGCTCACCAAAATCGTTTGTTCGAAGGCGAAGATGATAAAAAACTGTGAAATATGTTTACCACATAAAACACAATCCACCTATGCATACCCTGAAAGAGTTAGAAAATCCACCCTATCGCCAATTCTCCCACAAGCCTCCTCCTCCATTCTTACTTCGAAAACCTCAACTGATTATTTGATGGTGTTCTCAGATCCACTACCTTGTACCATATCCTTGTGAAATAAATGCCACAAATAAATCACCATATGACACCCACACTTAACACCTTTGGCCTCCTCCACACGTCAGAGACTTTGAGCCAAGTGGGTGGCTTAGCACACTCCCCTAGGGTCACCTCACCTGGGCCACCAAAACACGTTACATGTTACTCATTTTTTTCTTATTGCTCGTTCGTTGGAAAATCACCTCCCTAAGAGCATTGATGGTTTGTCGCCAACCAAACACCCCCATCAAGGATCAACCTATCAAACCTTTTCCTCTCATGTGCTACCTATTGTTGCAGTACCGGGATAGAATTATGCTGCAACCATTCACACCACTCTTCCTCCAGAGCTACCTTATTTTCACTACTGCCCCATTTAGCTAGAATATCTGCTACCTTATTAACTTCCATCTTCGTATGAACAAGGATAACATAATTAAATTGTAGTAGGAGTTCCTTAATGTTGCTTGATATATCTTGCAAATGCCAGCTGTAGATCGCTTTTTTAGGTGGGTGACCCAACAAAATTTTGTGCACCATGTTGATCACAATTTTAGATTCCCCATGAATTTGTAACAGACAGATTCCTCTTCTTGTGGCAAGTTGAAGTCCTTTTTCCAATGCCCAGAATTCTGATCCGTTGTTTATGGTTTCTCCACATGAAAATGCATAAACATACAATGGATTCAATTTATTGTCTCTCAGTATCCCTCTAATACCCACAACCCCTCGGTTGCCCCATGAAGCTCCATCAAAACTCAACATAAAAAATGATGGAGGGGGCGGTTGAAATAAGTATTATAAACTCTTCCATTCACTGTGGTTTTTTTTTATTTAAAAGGCCAGAAAATTCCTGGATATGTAGTTTTTGCAGAATAAGCAATGACTCATCATCATGTTTCCCTACATTTTCATCCAACAAATGCACTCCCAAATTTTCCCGAAAATTGGATGTAATTTGTTCTTGTAACATGTATGACAGTCGACTTCTAACTTCAAACACCCTTAAATCTCTCTCCTTCCATAAATTCTAGAAGGAGAAAGACATAAGTAAACTCCACACTGACAATACCCACATATGCTTGAATTTCTCACTATACCATTCTAATAACCAAGTTTTAACATCCACAGCCTTTGGTAAAATCGCTTAAATAAAACATAAGCAAAGTGTCAGACTTCCTATGAATAAGGAAATTATATGAATAGGTGGGTGGCATTCTCTTCCTCTCATAAAAAAAACAAACATTGTTGCATTTAAGTATGAAAGTAGTTATTTCTCTGTGATCTCATACCCATTTGAGATCACCAAACAACAAAAGAAAATACCAATAGAGATATAATAGTGTCCCAACCCAAATGATAAAACATGCATCAGGAAATCGGTTCTATATACTACAAGGAAATATGTGTGCCCCTGGCCTCCTCACAGGTTGGGGGAGATGCATATTCACGTGCTCCACTCGAGCTATCTACCTCATCCACACCTGATCTCGATCCCTACACACAACCACAAACAAATGAAGGCAACAAGTGACCTTCCTCATAAGATTGTTAGATCAAAATATCATAGAAACAACTATAAAGCATGTTGAATACAAAAATTTACAAGGAAGGAACATATGTTTCTATTAATCATATAAGTGAAATTACATCAATATACGTTCAAAAAATAATATCCTATCCTCCAGCTTGTAGGATGGTCTCCTCTCCCAATACAAGAAAGCTCTCATGCAATAGTTTGGATACTTCTTCTCACCCCCTTTCCTCTTGGTGAGATTATAAAGGATCATTCTATCCTCTGGGAGAATGTATATAGACACCCAAGGGCTTCAGAAACTAGGAAAATTCTACAATAATGGACCCTTAGCCAACTTATACGCAAGTGGGTCAAGTTAATCTCCTTGGGAATGGACAACTCTAGAAACCTTTATCACAATTATGATATTTTTCTCAATTATCTTAATTATGAAATAATTATTATCTCATAATTATAATATTTTGGAAAATTAATTATGAGAAATAACTTAATCATGTAATTCCACCCTTTTATCATGGGATAAATATCACATGAGTAAAATAAAAGGTGAAAAGGGATGCATTTTAGCCAAACAAATGAGGTAAGTTGATATTGGGTTTCTCTCACTATAATGGAGTGGAAAATATGGTTATAAAAAACATCTTAATGGACCTGCAAAACCCTTTCATTGCAGTCGATCCCAGGTTTACACATAGCCTCCCCATGCTATTAGCCACAAGAAATTAGACACTTTAGACAATCCTCCTAAATTCCATTAAACTTTCCATATTTGAAATTCCTATTGATTATGTAGGTCTAGAAATGTCAAGTATGATTCATTTAGAGAGAAGGTGCCATATTTTCACTTTCCCTAGCACAAAATATCTCCTTTATCTGAGTTTCATATTCTTGTCCCTTGAAGATATTGTTGGAAATCCACCCACGACAAGAGCATATTGGAATTTTACCATTCTTGTTGTATTTTCTACTATTGCCACCCATGGATAGAGGGGATCATGCTCCAATAGTCAACTACTTTAAAATGACTTGAAGATGACTCCACTCTTTTATCTCTCGGATATTACTATTATCTACTATAGGAAGTTTTTGTTGCCATCACTCTTCCCAAAAAGAGGTCATTTTACCATCGCATATTTCCTAGACTGCAATTTTTTTAACCTTGGCCCTTGCCTCATAAGCTGAGTTCCAAATTCCATAGCCTTTGATTGTGATGTCCATGTTCATCCTTTCCACCTAATAATTGGTTGAGATATATTTCTTGTTCCACACCCTCTTGCAAACATGGGAACCACCCTGGCCCCATGACCACCACAACTTCATTTTATAGGTTTTGCTAATGAAATAGGGATCCATTAGTCTCAAACCTCCATGCGAATTTTGTAGTGTCAGTTTGTCCCAACCTATCAGGGCCCATTTATTTGTTGTGACCGAACCCTTCCATGGGAATTATGACCAAAGTGTTTAAGATATTTTTATACATTGCTTGGGATGGTAATTAATGATAATTGAGGAATTTAAGCACTCAGAGAACTCGCTTTCATCAACACTTTTCTACTAGGGAAGATTTGGGTACGAAACACCCTATTATTCATTCAACAACATGTTTTCTCCACTAACTCTACCCATGTGGAAGAATTTTGGATAGTTAACACTACAAGAAAAAATCACATTGGTGAGGGTCATGCTTGTGACGGACCTTTAAAGTCCATCACCAATGTCACATATGGTGACGGTCATTAAAAAACCGTCACTGTAAGTGTATATAGTGATGGTCCTTTATGGTCCGTCACCAAAGAAATTTTCAATGACACTTTTGGTGAGGGTCGTTAAAGGCCCATCACTAATTCTCTCTTTGGTGACACTTCTAGTGACGAAATTTTAATGACCCTCACCAATGCTCTTTTTGTTACTTTTGGTGACGGTCAAAAAATTTCCGTCATCATTGATCACTAAAAACCGTCACTGTAAGTGTATATAGTGATGGTCCTTTATGGTCCGTCACCAAAGACATTTCACTTTTGGTGAGGGTCGTTAAAGGCCCATCACTAATTCTCTCTTTGGTGACACTTCTAGTGACGAACTTTTAATGACCCCCACCAATGCTCTTTTTGTTACTTTTGGTGACAATCAAAAAATGTCCGTCATCATTGATCATTCCAATGAGTTTTTGATGACGTTATGTGCCTGTTAATATATTTTTTGTCAAAAGATAACGATTTAATACCATTATTGTTGAGCATTTTTTATAATATGTCCAAGGCCATAGTGGTTAGGGTCAGTCAATTTTTTAAGAAGTAATAAGTGTGTATCATTTCCCTCAAGTAATGACTGGTCGAATAGAGATTTCCTATGAGTCAACACATGATTCATATCTATTAATTTTATTATCTAGCAAATTCCATTTAGATAAAGTTCCACTATTGTGTGTAGGAAACATATTGTTTAATACATAATCGAGCTCTGAAAATTCTATTAATGAGAAAGACCTAACAATCCTCAACAATCTAGGCACACCTTAAATTAATGCTTTGGCACACACTAACATTTCTTATTACCCCACATGTCTTAGAACATATTTGTACCTAGAACATCTTATGATGACATTGATGCCCAAGCACATGTTGGCATGCGCTAGCACAACATGGAACTCTCCTAGCAAGTGTTGGCATGACGCATATAGTTCGTAGCATGCCCTGGAACACCTTGGTTGAATGCATTGAAATACATTAGCACTTGGCGCACAATGCCACTTGGCATGTATTGGGACCTATTATTAGTGTGCCTAGCATGCCCCTTTTCAAAAAGATAAAGTCCTGACTTATTAACCCTCTTATTGGTTCTTCCTTTTGTTGCCTTGACACATATTGATCTACCCTGGCACCCCGCGCCACATCCTTAGCACCTAGCATGTATTGGCATATCTTGGCACTATTAATTGGCACATGATATAATTAGCACACCCTGGAACTCCCAAGCACACTTTGGGAATTCTTAACATGCCTTGATATTCCCTAGCATGCCTTACCAATGCTTAGCATACCTTGTCACTCCCTCCTTGGCATGACAACTAACATTGACCATTAACACTAGTCTCTCGCAGTACACGTTCCTCGTATTCATTAACTTCCATGAATTTTTACCTAGTTCTCCCTTAATGTTTTTTCCTAGTACTCCTTAACACTCATCAACATGCATTATCACTCTCTAGCACATCTTAGCACTCTCAACATTCCCTTCCACTTCATAACATGCATAACACTAGTCCCTGACACATATTGGCACTTGGCACATGTTGGCGCTTGGAAAGTCTTAGCATGTATGGAATATATTGAGATGCCTTGGTATGATTTAGCATGGTTTAATACTAAATTTATTTGTGATGATCAATTGTTGGAAAGTAGATGAGAAGCAACAAAGGAATACTTGGCACTTAGAATGCACTAAGACTTTGCACTTGGCACCTATTTCCGCCTAGTGTTAGTGTGCCTAGCATGCCCCTCTTGGAAAAGGTAAATTTATGACTTATTAACCCTCTTATGTGTTCATTTCCTTGTAGTTTAACTTTTTTCTCCCTTTTGTTGTCTTGACAGTCCCTGACACGCATTGACACACCCTTGCACATCTTGGCATGCCTTATCACTTGGTACATCTTAGCATGTTTGACATGTATTCCCACTATCTGGCACATCAAGGGGGTGAAGAGAGATGTAGTCCTAAAGTAGGTCGAGTACAAGGGCCAAGTAAGGGTTGCTAAAGGGAGGTCATGATCATCCTCCAAGAGCAAGATCATCATGTGAGGGTTCAAAATAATGTTGCATACCTTAATGATCGGTTTGTGCTAGGAAGTAGGATGGCATATTGTTGGTTCTCTTCTGGCAGATTGAGCTCAAGAGAGGTTTCTCATGGGAATCTGGGCATGCAATTTCAATGGTGTCTTTGTGTGAAGGCCGCATCAAATTTTGAAATGTTGAAATTTGCAACAAGAAACAGTGAGATTTGAAACCAGAAAAGACAAAAAAAAAATGCACCCATACTGGTGAGGAATTTTGATGCACCAGGAGTGAGGAATGTGGGGCGTCTAATTTATTTTTCCCTTAAATAAATTAGAAAATAAATTGTAATTTCATCTCATAACAACTTGTGTCAGTTAATTAAGTCATGATGACCAAGTTAGCTCAAGAAATTCAAGTACTTGAGGGTCTAAGATGAGGCATCTAGAGGGATTCTAATATTTTTGGGGTCCAATTGAAGTTGATGCATTAGTGGGGTGCAAGTGTAATTAACTCAATTAAATAAGTTAAAATTAATTTAACTAGTTCTAACCGAGTGATGAGCTAGTGAGAGGTCCAGTGAATTAAATTAGATTTAATTCACAATGAGTGATCAATCATATAACTGAAAATTCGCTATTAATAGTTGCATGCATGTCAGTTTCGAGGAATACCCAGCTGAGACAGAGGTTAAAGGGAACATAAATATCAGTTGTATTCAGAGAAAATTTCCCATGTGCAATTATAAATTCATTGGGATGCCATGATGGATTGCGCAATCAAGGAAGACCGATTTTCCTAATTAATAAGGATTTAATTCCCTAGGAATTGCATGAGCAAGGCAGGCTGAAGTAAGGATGAGAATTGGCTAAGTACTAGACTGAGTTTGCCTAGATCAACGGGAGACAATTGACAGAGTGCTGGAGAATCTCATGAGAGATTAAGCATTGTATTGTTTCATGATTCCTTGACTTAATACACAATAGAGATAGAGGGGTTTTGATTAGTTGCTTTCCCCAAATACATCATGTTGTTGTGTGATTGATAATTTATTTCTCTTACTTATATGTGATTATGCGATCGTGTTTTGTTTCCGTAAATTGTAGGAAGGATTCAGTATCTTGTTTTAGTAGATTACAAGATCAGATTGAATCTCGTTGGTTAGATTTTCTACATGGTATCAGAGAAGGAATTTTTTGGGCGGCCAGTTTGTAGAGAATATCTGAAGATTTTGGTGTAAAATTTTTGAAAACAAATAGAATATTTCGATTCCTTGAGAAAATCTACCCAAATCGAAAAAAAAAAAAATCGGTCAAATCATAGCCCGGATGAGGGAGATATCATCAATTTAAAATCAAATCTTTTTTAGAAACTTTTTGTAACTTTGGGACAATTACACTATGTGTGAGTCAAGAACCTATATGCACTTGAGGTACCAAATGCATGCAAATCTTTGAGGAGAAAGGAAGAAGTTAGAGACTTGGTGGTTTAGAGGGAGCATAAATTACCTCACATGCATCCTCATGAGAAGTAGTCTCAGAAGGTTGTGGAGTAGCTGCCACAATTGGAGAAGCAGAGAGGAGACTGAGTGGAAGCTTCCACTCAAGAAGAGACCTCCATGAGGGGGAAATTTTGAGCCAGATTGGAAGAGGGAGCAGCCATACCTCGAGGTGTAAGGTGGGGTTATGTGTAGACATAATCCCAAGATAAGAAATTTGGGCAAGGTCCATTGAGATGGCGTGTCTCATGGATCGAACCTGGCTACGAGGAGCCCACAGTACAATAGTAGTAGGAAGGATTAGTTAGATTAACGTAGTCAGATGTCAGCAAGACATAAATCATAGTGACAGATGTCAAATACTAGAGCACAAATAGAGTTAGCAATAGTTCAAAGGGCATGGATGCAGATGTTAGAAGCAGTGTAGAGAATCGAGTACTAGATAGGTGCGGTAGCTAGCAACAGTCAGAAGACTTTGATGACAGATGAATTATACTGATTCAGTTGTTTAGAGGCTATTCAATTTCAGGATTTGCAGGTGCAAACAACACTAGAGAAGAGTAGCATGCAGAACATTCCAAAGGTACCAGATGGGGATAGATTGAATTCCTTTCTTGTTGAGAGGGAGTGTTGAAATTTGCAACAAGAAACAGTGAAATTGGCGACTAGAAAGGAAAAAAAAAAATGCACCCACACTGGTGAGGAATTTTGATGTACCAGGAGTGAGGAATGTGAGGCATCTAATTTATTTTTCCCTTAAATAAATTGGACAATAAATTGTAATTTCGTCTCATAAAAACTTGTGTCAATTAACTAAGTCATGATGATTGAGTTAGCTCAAGAAATTCGATTTAAGGTGATCGAGGTGGATATTGGTGGCCACCCGCCTATTCCACTTGGGCCCTCTCCATTGTCTCTTTCAGTTTTTCAGTTTCCTTAATTATAGCACAATTTAATATTTTTGTTAGTTTTTCAGGTCCTGAACTTTCGAAGCCATTTTGAGGACCCAAACGATGTTTTTTGGGCATGAAAGGTTTGGCGATTTCAAAGAAATTGTATTAATAGTTGTAGTCCTCGGAGAGATCTTTCTAACGAGGTATCGTGTGCGTCAAACGAAGATCATATGACCAAGTTACGACCTCGGGAAGTTGGCTGCCCAACTAACCCCAACGGGGCCCATAAACTCTTGGTGTTACATCTCCTCAGGATAGGGTTTTGGTTGTTTAGGGTTTTATCTTATTTTAAATAATAAAAATACCCTTGATCCTTATTGTAACACAGTTCAGAGGAACATAACTATCAGTTGTATTTATAGAAAATTTCCCATGTGCAATTATAAAGTCATTGGGATGCCATGATGGATTGCGAATCAAGGAAGGTTGATTTTCCTAATTAATATGGAGATAATTCCATATGAATTGCGTGAGCAAGGCAGGCTGAAGGAAGGCTGATAATTGGCTAAGTACTAGACCGATTTTTCCTAGATCAGCAAGAGACAATTGGCAAAGCGCTGGAGAATCTCAAGAGAGATTAAGCATTGTGTTGTTTCATGATTCCTTGACTTAATACAAAATAGAGATAGAGGGTTTTGAGCAGTTGCTTCCCCAGATACATCTTGTGTTGTGTGATTGATAACTTTTTTCTCTTACTTATATGTGATTGTGCGATTGTGTTTTGTTTCCACAAATTGTAGGAAGGATTCGGTATCTTGTTTTAGTACATGATTACAAGATCAGATTGAATCTCGTTGGTTAGATTTTCTACATGAAATAGAAGAGAGGGCTGATACCATCTTGCCTTGTGGTGGTTATTAGGCTGCAAGGTCTGTGATAAAGACCAACATAAATGGAGGAGGGCTTGCACTATAATTTAGAGCCATAACAAAAGTCAACGCAAGTGTAATATTGACTGAGTTAACCCTAGTTTGAGGGTCGACATTGAGATCTGAAGTTCATGTCAAGATTCAGTCAAACAAATGCCCAAAATCTATGGATCCATATGAGCTAGGTCGATTCTCTTATGGAGGCAAGAGTCGTGTTTTTTCTATGTGTGGATAGGGTTTGTTCTACAACAATTAGAAGTACATAAGTATAATGCCCTAGTTAGGACAGTTTCCTAGCATGTTTAGTTCATAAGGTATGACCTTAAGACTGTGACAAATTTGCGTAGAAGAAGATGGGTTGTGACCCTTAGAGCGAGGTTTATTTCTGCAATAAAGACCGCAGATCTAGAAGATGGTTTGCAGATTCAGTATGTGTGGAGACAACAGATCCAAAGGAGGGTGGAACCTGAGCAGAAGATTGAGCATGCAGAAGAAATGTGCCATATGAAGAATGGATTGACATGCAAAGGAGTTTATTTTGGTGGACTTTCCATAGATTTTTAGACAAAGATCTGAAGAAACCTATAAAAAATTAGTAAATGGACTGTTAGTGGCTGATTTGTGACCCTAGTTCAGTCATCTACAAATTGTTAGAAGTATGATAAGAGGAGTAGTTCATATTTGTTCATAGATTGGACAACAAAGATCAAATTTTCGATACACAAGAATAGTGATCTTGAGAGGACTCAAACCATTGTTAGGTGGCAGATTTGAAGAGCCCTAGATGAAGACAATATTGTGGGCCCTAGATCAGTAAAAAGAATTGACTGTGGTTGGGAAGATTGATGGTAGTCCAAGTACAGTTGGAGGGTTGTTAGGTTACTGTCAAAGAAGAGCCCTGACTCTTGTTCTGGTGAAGGACAAAAAAATTGGTAGAAGGGTAGGTGTATAGGGCCTAAGGATGTGCAGACTTTGAAGGACTAAAGTAACAGTCAAGTGGGCCAACCAACTAGCCCTAGTTCACTATATTGTAGAGGATTGATTCAGAGAGAAGAAGGGCAGCCTCCATAGCCTTGGACTTCTCATATTGGAGATGTAGTATGGAAAAAGTGGGCATACCAAAGATTTGTTAACAAATGGAATTGTGAACAACTTATTACCACTCAAACTAGTAGTGGAACTAAAATGGGTTCCTAAGAGGGCAACTGTTAGGACAAGGGAAACGATGGAGGCTTAGCCCATTGTCACCACAGCTAAGGCTCCTTGCTCTTCACGGAATTTCACCGATGGGTGGAGTCCCGGTAGTTTAGGAAGTCACTTGTAGAGTATAGGTCAATGAATAGGTGGGAAGTGACCCTCGAAACCCTTTCCCTAAGATAAAATAAAGAGTGGGACTTGCTTTCCTTTTAATCAAGGGAATTATCTTCTAGGGAGAGAGGAGGGGGATTGAAGGGTTGAGGGAGAAGAATAAGACTTATGAAGGAAGTTCTCAATCCCTAAAATCATTTGGGAACTTGGATTCCCAAATGGTCCTTGATGAAAGGCCTTTGACACCAAATGGGACCACACGGGGCCAAGTGGACCCAGCCCAGGTTCGGGGATGGAATTTAGCAACCAATGATGTTCCTATCCTGGACAAGGTGATGGGAAAGGATCAGACAATATTTTTTACTTCGATAGGTCAAATTGATCCTACTAGGTTCTATCCTTGGGAACACCTAGGAAAAACTTGATCCTAGAGCTAGGGCTTGAGGTATCCGAAGATTCCACCGTCAGAATTGGCCCAAGTTCTGAGGAGAGTGAGGGCACCCAACAACGCAGCTTCCTCTACAATATAGAAGTTTTCCTCTAGCTAGATTCCTGGGAAATTGTTGCCCTAGGTGACCTAATGGGGCTAGACCTAGGGAATGTGAAAATTTCTTAATCTAAGAAACCTTATTGCAGTATCTTGATTTACTTCTCCTACTTGAATTAAGTTACAAGTTAATTTCTGAAATATTCAATAAATTAGCGAAGTAAATAGTAAATACAACTAGAAACCTACACATACAGATCAAATATTGAATAACATGCTCATAGACAAAGTGACACACGATTTTTTTGGACAACTATCCCCAGAAAAAACCCAATGTGGGAAAACCGGTGCAGCTAGCTCTGAAGGGTTTTCATTATTATGTTGAATCTAAGTACAACAATCCTGGGCACCAAAATTGGTTCACCCAACAGAGAAATAAAAACAGCAGTAATACGCTGCTCTGAATCCCTTTACGTCAGGCTAACTGGCCTGCGTCGGCCTCCGTGCTGCTCAGTAAGGGCCTGCGTCACACCTGAAGGGCTTACACTGCCCCTGTGCTGCCCTGACTAGGCCTGCGTCAACCCTGCGTGGCTTCTGCTGCCTCTGCGCTGCCCCTGCTGGGCTCTGGATGGACTGCGTGGCTCCTGCTGCCCCTGTTGTTGTAGCTGGATGGAATGCTTAAGCAGAAAAAACACAAGTAAGAAAGAAGGCACTGGCCAAAGGAAACGCATAACAGTCAGAAAAATTGAAGAAATGAAATGAAAATAGATCAATGTCCACAAATAACTGAAATAGCTCAATGGGACTAGAGAGTAAAAGCTTTGACAACAACAATAAGTGCTTATAGAATCAGCTAAGAGAACATAGGAGACTAATTCATGAGGTTAAAATGTTGTATAATTGTTGGCACAGGAAAATTGTAGAATTGTTAGAGTAAATCTCTGCAGGTACCATTAGTTGGTGATCATCGATAATCATTTCATTTCATCAAATACCCTGATGAATGGGCCTTACAAGCTATTTGCGTAGACAAACCCCACAGAAGTTGTGTGATGGAAAAATATTCACACTATATTGAAGAAAACACCTACCAAATAAGGATGACATTTCTAATGGGGCAAGAAACAATAGAGAGATAGACATCGAAAAATTTAAAATGCTAGGGAAACAAGAAAGCGACTAGGTAGCATGGTAGAAAGCACAACAAAGAAAATGATAAAAATGGAAAACCCTACAAATTAGCACCCATCCAAACATCACCACAATTTTTTCTTTAACTCTAAATCTCCAAATTCATCAAATTATATCCTGTATTCAAACCTGATTCTCTCTGTTAGCCATTCTGAAGATAAGGCTGAGAACTTACTACAAAACCATCACCTACATGTAGTGATCTTATTCTATGACCAGAGAACCTACTTTCGTGAAGACACGGAAAGGTAAACACTCTCTGCCAAGATTTTCCATAGAGCCCAAGTGGAGCAACCACATATACATCACCAGTTTTTTCTCTTCATATTTGTAACTTAGAAGAGCTTTGTCTGACCACCTCCGGGTTGCTCCCAGAGTCACCCAAGCAAGACCTCTCAACATCATCCTCTTTCTGTAGTACCTAATTAGTAATTTAATTAACCATAACGGTTTCTTGATCATGCAGGTATTTAAAATATATTGCCAATAAGCATAAAGCTTTCATGTTAAACAATCAGGTCAAAATACTTTAGACTATGATGCAAAAAATACAAAGAAACCTCACCAACACTCAAAGGACAAACAAAGTCAAACCTCTACAAAGTATAAATAGATATCTGATAAACTTCATTCCACCACAAAAATGTGCTTAACTAAAGAAAATTCTAATTACCGTGCTTTCAAGACAAAGCTTTCAAGGGCAGTGATGTTATAAACATACCCCTACACCTCGTGAACAATCAATGTGTATAAATAGACCATCATAAGGCTCATTTTAAACATCATTATTATCATTTTATAAATCATTTTTATTAAATCAACAAGAAGAAAGAAACAATTGCATTCAGTTCCACTGAAGCAAAGTATATGGAAGTTTCATATACTTATTATGAAGCTATCTAGATTTGCAACTTGATTTTAGAGTCAACCAATCAGTTGTTGAAGCACAATATTGTCTCTTGTGAGAATCAAAGTTACATCAAGCTCTATGAAAATCCAATGTGTCATGACCATTTCAAACACATTGATATTCAATACAATTTCCTAAGATTCCAAGTTCATTAGGGAGTTGGTAGTGTTGGACCACATTTTGACAAAGTTGCATATGGTTAATAGTTTGAAAAAGCTCCTAACAAAGGGGAAGTTTGACAAGTTGGGGGAGAATCTTGGGTTATTGGAAAAAAAAAATTCTCAAGAGTGTTAGATTACCTAGTTGGTCTCACCTCAGCCTTGAGAAGTTGAGCAACACTAGGATTGCAGAGCTAGATTGTGGTACACCAGTCAGAAAGATTCTTAAATACAGCTAGAAGCTTATAACGACACCTTCGAGGATAGACGAATTAGTTGTTGGGTCACACCCACCAAGTATGGCACACTAGTTGAGGATATTAACACCATCATCTCAGGTGCATTCATGAGTGCACACTTATGGAATGAGGCACCTTTAGGAGAGGAGTTATATCTACTATGATAATGCACTACTCTAAAAGAAAAGCCTTGCATACAAGGCAAAGTTATGAGGGAGTTTCTCATGCTCAAGGGAGATGCACCACTAACGCTATCATTAGCTTGTTTTCTAACAACACCTTCTCTTAACTTATAAATGAAAAGGATGGGCACACTAGTTAGACATTTGTAGAAATAGATAATAAGAGTGAGTATTGTTAGCTTGTAGGTTGTAGTAGGAGCTTTTGTGAGATGACAACTTGCTGTGACATTCTTCTATTTGAGTAATAAAGACTTCTATGCAATTTTTGTTGGAGCCTGCTCTTTTTATCCTGAATTCTTAGATTGCAGATTTGTGTAGAGTGGGCCTAATATATTTGTTGTTTTAATCCACTGTACATGCTGTGTTTGCACTCTTGAATTTACATCCTTCAATTTCTGCTCGAACAAAACTGAAATTTTGATAGGCAGATACTAAAGTTCAGTCTTGCTGTTAGGATTTTTTAATTCTCTGAGGGTATTCTCTTGTTTTCAATAGTATTTGCATATTTCTGCATCACAGCTCATCTCTTCCATTTCATTCTACTATAATACAAAAATCATTTCTAGTATAGTTTAGTTTATATCTGCTTTTTACTTAATTGATATTTTATTTTATTTTATAGGAGCAATACTTAGCAATCTCAATTCACACTCCCTTTGTATTCACACTGTTGTATATGTGTGGTCGTTGGAAATGGTTAGGTTCGGTACTTGTTTTTTTCATATCACATTAAAAATCCAGTGCCTCCTCATAAAATCCTCTCCTCGTATAATCGACCACCATTACAGACGTTTACACCACATTTGGTTTAGACATTTAGTAGGTAGGTAGGGTGCCCCTATCTCCCATCTCCATATAGAGTAATTTGGTCACATATTATTTCTTCTATGATACTGGTTCCTCTCTCTTAAGTCCTATCTCTTGTCCTTCTTCTCTCTCCCTTTCTCTCCTACCTCGCTCTCTCTTCCCCCCTCTCTCTCTCTCTCTCTCTAGCCTCCAATCCTCTCACTATATCCCTCCCTCTATCCTTCTTTCTGCCCCCCTTCCATCTTTGTGTCACTATCTCCCTCTCTTACCCTTATCTACCTCTCTCACTCCTCTCCCTCTCTCTCTCTCTCCATTCCTTCTCTCCCCTCTCCTTCAGTTTATCTCCATCTCTCCCTTGTGACTCCCCTTGTCTCACCACCTCTATCAATATATGTCTTTATTATTCCTTCTCATATATATCTAGAGTTAATATATATCATGACATATTGGGACCTACGATTGGGTTAATTCCGCCTTGTTGGCAAGGTTAAAATGGTTAATCTTCGATAGACAAAATGTAGATCAAATATTTCATCAAAAAGAGGGAACCATACCCTATCTTCCAGGCTATGCCTATCAGTCGCTTGGCCTCTTCTTTCTCTCACATGAATGTAGTCTTGCTTGACTGGTACAAAAGAAGGTTTCGCATTATCAACTATTTGTTTGGGACAACTTTTAGTTGTTTCAACACTGCTACATTCTATTTCAAGCTTATCCTTTAAACCATCTTAGTCTTTTGTACTCTCTTCAACTTTGTAGTGCTTTCCATTCCTCTCAGTCACATATGTTTCCTTGGTCTGTTAAGGGACAAGGTCAACAACATTAGGATGTTTTTGCAATAAACAAGGGTATTTCTAGGACACAGTCAGGTGGAGCAAGAGTATAAGAGCCAAATTTCTCATGAATGTGGGACACTCGAACTTAAGATTTTCTGGAGTAGTCATGAGGTGCAGTCTGGTTATTAAGACTTCATCAGATGGCCATTCTCCGGACTTAAATTGTGTGACAACACTGTGGCTGAGTTTGAAACTAGAGATTGAACATACATTTGGTTTGATTGCAATAGACATTTTCATCAATAAATGTAAAGAAATGGCTAACAAATACTATAAATTAATAAATAAAGAAGACATGGCAACAAGCAACAATACTTACAAAATTGTTACATTGAGACGCAAAGAATAAGCAACTGTTGTGCACAAACAGAGACCAATGAAACTATCATCTTAACCCCTAACCCCTTAAACAATAATTCCCAACCCCTAACCCATTTAACCACCTAAACCTCTAAACCCCTAACCCATTTAACCCCTAAACCATAAACCTCTAAACCCTTAACCCCTAACCCCTAAACCCTTAACCCTTAACCCATTTAACCCCCTAAATCCTTAGTAAACCCCTAACCCATTTAACCCCCTAAACCCTAAACCTATAAACCCTTAACCCCTAACCCCTTAAACCCTAAACCTTTAAACCCTTAACCCTAACCCCTTAAACCCTAATTCCCGACCCCTAACCCATCTAACCCCCTAAAACCTAACCCCATTAGCCCTTAAATTCTAACCCCTAAAATCCTTAACTTCTAAATCCCCTAAACCCCTAACCTATTTAACCCCCTAAACCCTAAACCTATAACCCCTTAACCCCTAACCCATTAAACCCTAATTCCCAACCCCTAACCCATTTAACCCCCTAAACCATAAACCTCTAAATGCATAATATAAACCCCTTAACCTCTAAATGCATAATATTCCCTTAACCCCTAACCCATTTAACAACTAACTCATTATTCCCCTAACCCATAAATGCTCCTAAATCACCTAACCCCTAAGCCCTCAATCCCTAACCCCTTAACCCCTAAGCCCCCAATCCCTAACCCCTTAACCACTATCTCATTATTCCCCTAACCTCTAAACCCTAAACCTCTAACCCCTAAGCCCCTATTCCCCTAAGCCCTAAGCCCCTAATCCTTAATCCCTTAACCACTAACTAATTATTCCCCTAACCCTTATAATAATCCTTAAAACCCGTTGGGATTAGCCATTCCAAATGAGAGTAGGTCTAGTTGGGACCCACGATCGGGTTAATTCCCCCTTGTTGGCAAGGTGGAATACCATGAGCAAAACCATGGGTTGCAAAAACCTCTCCTAAATTTACTATTTTATCTCAATTTTATTTTAATAATTAATTAATTAATTTCTTTAAAAACTCTTCTGGATAAATCACATAAAACTTTTAAGGTACACGCCTTTCGAACCACTCATTGTGTGGTTCGCCATCAATGTTTTTAAAATAAATTTATTAGAATGAAATTGAATTGATTTTTGAAGCTTTCTTTTAAATCAATTGTTGGCATTACAAAGAATCACGGAGTGCGCTCAACATCCATAAGAAAAACAATGGGTATGATATTAAAATGATATTTGAAGGCATAATATTAAAAATGATGTTTGGAAAAATGGAGGGCGAGAGTATTCATTTTTCTTTTAAATTTTAGACCTCCAGTTAAAATAACATTTCTCCCACCCAAAACATGTGTTTATGTTATCTCCCATTGGCTTAGTGATTAGCGTTTTTTTTGTGGGTCTTGTTATTGCAACTTCCTTACTACAATTTCTTCCGCGTGCCATTTCAGTCTCAACAATCTGTAGTTTTCGAAGTTGCATTCTTCAAGGATTCTACTAAGTTCAATAGTTAAGATGCAGGATTGGGGGATCTAATGAAATTTGTTCTTGGTGCAATTTCAGTCTCAACAATATGTTGTTTTCGAAGTTGCATTCTTCATGGATTCTATTAAGTTCAATAGTCAAGATGTAGGATTGGGGAATCTATTGCAATTTCAGTCTCAACAATCTGCGGTTTTCGAAACTGCATTCTTCAGGTATTCTACTAAGTCCAATATTCAAGATGCAGGATTGGGGGATCTATTCATGATTTTCTTGGCTTTCATCAGAATGGTTTAGAATGCAGCCAAACCCTTGAGAATATTGATGCTAGTAT
Source organism: Pinus albicaulis (assembly GCA_034641835.2). Classification (NCBI taxonomy): domain Eukaryota; kingdom Viridiplantae; phylum Streptophyta; class Pinopsida; order Pinales; family Pinaceae; genus Pinus; species Pinus albicaulis. The sequence continues at coordinate 120,143 of JAXQQM020076879.1, forward strand.
AATTTCCCCCCAATATGATCCAAATCAAAGTGAATGGCACACATGGGCAGATAAAATTCCTTCATCGGATGATGCATTGTGCGCTAGTTTTTGGAAAGAGCCCATGATCATCAACAACAATAAAAATATTGGGCTTAACACAACCAATCATACGCCAATGGTTTCAACTACAAATGTGGAATTGCACCTTTAAATCTCCTCTTACTGAAATCTCATCTTGGCACAATTTTCCATTTGATTCAGACAGGGGACCAACAATATGTGAATCTTCCTAACTGCATATTTTTGTTCGAATAATTTAGGTATCCAAATTTTGTATTTGCAAATGTGAAAACCCGAGGAGCACTACAAATTCTGACTGGAGATGCATGTACCTTTTAATGGTTTTCTCAAAGGTTCTCTAAATTTTGTTGCCTTATTTCGATTTGAATAAAGATATTTTCTTGTAGCTCCGTGTTAGAGTTCAATAATTTTTGAAGTTATGTTAGTGTTGAACCATTTTTTCTGAAGTATTGGAAAAGTACTATTTTATTGCATCTGAATTACTAGTTTTTTATTTTGTTATGTGGTTTGAGCTTCTTTAATATTTTTGAGAAACTGGATTCATTTTTATAAGAATATTTAAGATTCTGAATCTATCAATCTGAGATGGATATTGCAATATAAATTTGAAGGATTCATGAGATTACTTCATGTTTGATCAGATTTTTTTAATGATAAATGTTATCTTGCAGGAAAATTTCAAAATTTGAAGTCATATTAATTCAGTACATTGATGCAAATTCATATGCTGATACAATGGTGCAAATGCATGGATTTAGTTGTTGAATGATATATGATGGTTTAATAGGAGGACAGGACACTCGCACCCACCATTATAAGCTTAAGATCCAGGATTCTCATGAAAACCAGTCAAAGGAAGAAGCAGCGGGCAGGTTAACCTTAAACATATGTAAAGCCATCCTTATTTTCACTAGGTGCAGAGACGTTTCGTTACAAGGTGGACTAGCTGTCATATTCATCAGTTTTGATTTTCTTGTAAGATGTCTCATTTCTGCAGTGGAATAGGTTTTGCTTGATGTTCTATGCATTCTTTCTGGTTTATGTCAATGCAGGTGATCGAATCACTAAGGGCGACTAGAGATGATCGGGGGCTTAGCATGTCAAATTTGGAGTAAATTCACAGAGGTAAAGTGCCAACAACATTGATAGGGACATTAAGCTGCAAAAATAATGGAGCAAGAGACAATCAGTCAGATCGCAATTGTGCTATGGACTGAGAAGGTTGATGTTGTGAAAGAGCAGCTAGCTAATATTCATCCTGAAGTAATTATGTTTATGTCTAAAATCAGAAAGCTGTCTGTTCTTGATAATAATGAAGACTCCGCACTGAGTAGGGTTAATGAAATCTGTGTTTCACGAGAAACAACATTTAGAACTACCAAGAATGAACACAGTCAATAATTTATTTGTCACAATTTAAAAATAAAATAAAAATAGAAATCACTTATGGAGATATTCACTTCAACTTGTAATGGAATTGAAACTCTAAAAAGGAGTTCTTGGGATGGAGAAAATTTCATAAGGTGCAGGCACATATTTCTTCCTCCCTGTCACATATTAGACTGAAAACCATTGACCAGAAATAAGTTTGAAGAATTTTGATTGCCAAGCCACTTTCGCTAGAAAGATTTACTATTTGCCCACATTTGCAAGGCTTGATATATCATATGAGGTACCCCATTCTATTGGCATGGGATTGAGAGGACCATGATGAATGAAGAAACTGATTAAATAATCAATTAAATATTTAAGATAGCATGGTAACATTTTTTACTACAAGTTCTAATCCCTTTTATATTCTTCTAGGCAGCTGAAATGTCATTTTTGATGGATTGAAATATTGTCATGGATATAGACACATAAAGAAATTTGTAGGAGACAAATTACTAGATGGTTAGTGAAGAAAATACATTGCACTGCTAGCATCAAAAAGTACCTTGTGGTTCTTTAAGAATGTTAGGATGACAGATTTCATGGCTAGGTCTGCATTCAAAGATGGATTTGTTCAAGTTCTTGACTACTATCTTTGCCAAGAGTTCCATTTTATCAAATAAACAAAATTTAATTCCATGAATACTATTCACAAGTCAATCTCAAAATCAATACCCCAAGCGAACACATCACAACACGTGCCCAACAAACAATCCCAGGAAATAGCTTATAAATCCCTCCAACCAGTGACTTTTGCTCTAATGCTTTTCTACTATCAATTTCCAGCCTGTCCTATTGACTTCAATCTCAAGAAGTTAATCTATACCAAAAATGGGTTGAAATCTCCCTTGAAGATTATATAGTTAGGTCTAACATTAAGCTATAGCCGTTCCTCTAAAGACAGGCCTAAAATTCAACTATTTGTGTTATAAGGAGTTTGCAAACAACAAAGAAGATTTCCATGCCCATGTTTTTTAGACATTTAGCAGGCAAAGCTAAGGGCTCAAATGTAAATCCATGTTACTTAGCTATGTATGTTTAGCTACGTGTGGTCTCACTATGGCCTGGTTGGTGGACGTTAGTGCTAAAACCTATGCAATCCTTTTGGAGCCTTATCATTGTATTTTAGAAGCCAACGTTCACTCCTAGAAGATCGTTTTATTAACGTCTTCATTGATTTGTGGCTTCGCTTGCACCCTAATAACACATTGCCATAATTAAAATTTCCTTGTTATGGGATGTTGATAATATACATACATCCATGCCATATTCCCATGGCATATGACTTGTATATAAATGTTCATATCGCCCAAAAGAAAAGTACAACTCATCCTCTCTCTCTCTCGTAATGATCAGAACTCGTTAACTCCCTTTACCATGTGATTTTTATGCTCTACTTTGGAGTGCGCATTCGTGTTGTGGTGACCACCAAGATTTTGACCAATAGTTCTTTAAATGCGACCTTTGGATGCAATTGTGTTGATCCTCACATGTTCGGCCAATAAAGCCAAAACTCCAAGAATGGGCCACTTTAATTAAACACCTGCCAAGCCCTCAAGCCAATATTTATTATTTAAATAAGTCTTCTTCCTAAGTGTTTCCTTCTCACCATATCGTTGGATTTCATGCTTCTACTTAATATGTAGCCAAGGCGACTCCATATAAAGATCAATTTTTCACTCACCAGGCTTGACAATTTGACCCGATAAGTCGAGTCTTCGATTGCCCGTTTAAAGTTTTCTATACACGTACCATACCATGTCGGGTAACGCCCTCCTTAATGCAGAAAAACAAGTATAGTTTGGCATTCATTGCTTCCAAAATAGTTGCAAAAACAAATGGCATTGGTACATAAATGACCGATGCATTTTCCTCTGCTTTAGCCTTTACTTCTGCAACCGTATTAAAAGGCTGGAAGACTCAAGTGTTTTGTTTCTCATAGTCTCGCATGTTCACCCTTACCCAATGCTTTCTCAGTGACCAATGTCTTGGTGCTTTCCAAATTTTCATGTGAGGCCCAGTTAGGCAGTGCTCCTTTCATCGTTTGGGGTGATGCTTTCAACGAAAACCTGGATTGGTTTATCCATGTGCACACACACCAACCTCATGAGAAGAAGTAACCAAATACACATATGGTCGAGAGCCCTCTTGTATGTAGACCACTGTGTCTTTATTCCTTTTGAATTGGTGTTCCCCCCATAGTGGTTTAAGAAAATACCTGTGATGCCACATTACAAGAAGGCATGAGCCACAACATAAAACAATATGAATACTAATACAAATAGTAAGTCTCTTTATGGCTCTAGGGTATCACTATCCAAAGTTGTTTCACATTCGCAATATAAAGATTTGGTTATCAACCAAATAGTAGAATTTCAGGCATGCATTAAGTAAGGACTTCAACCATCATGATCAGGTTATCCTCAACTTAAGTATATCTTGTGATAATTACACTAGAGACTTTCAGGTAGTTTTGTAAATGATTATGACTTGAATGTTCAAACATTCCTTCTAATATTAACATATGAAGCGAAATTCCAAGCTTTGGAGGCTTACTCTCTCACACATAAACAAACCTTATTTTGAGAAAATAATGCCTATGCACATGGATATGATGTATATGATTCCTTAAAACTTGGTGGAGAGAAACCCGAGTAATACGCGCCAAAGTGAAATTCAAGAGGAAAAGGTTTTAACCTTTGATTCATGGCTATGATAACTTAGGATTTTATAACATATGAACAAGACCATAATAATCCAAACCCTAAATTAATGGAGAGAATAAGGCAAATGCACAATATGACCAATGGGAAAACACCCTTGAAAATGTAGGTTGATGACAAGATAACTCCCAACAACAACTACCTGCCCAAAACCTAATGAAATGAGAGGGAATGATGACTAATGCTATACGAGGTACCTTGTAAACCCTGATGCATATGAGTGATCCAGTTTCGAGATAAGATGAGAAGGTGAAGATGATAATCAACCTCAAGAATAAGGATTAATTCATGGAAAGTTTGGACCTTCAATCACCAATGCCTAAGGTTTTAAGGATGCCGAGAAAAATATATAATTCTCTCAAACCCTATTGCACATGCTGAGGCATAGGACCAGTGAAGGGCCTAGGGTGACATGCTATGAAATAAATCTCACCATGGTGTGCGATGTCGATGAGACTATGCCCTTAGAGGCATATGTTAAACAAAAAAAGGGGGTCACTTTCTTTCCAAATTATGGTTTCTCCCAAACCCTAGTATAGTCAACATAAGGGGATCCAAAATGAAATGCTGCTTGTCCACATTCAGTGCTTCTGTTGGTTGCGATACATACTAGGGAAAGATAAGTTTTGAAGTGAAGGGAGTCTCTTGGCACATCACCGAAGAGACACACCTTCGAAACTGTAATGTCGTCATAATGTCAACATTTGAGGCAACACATGATGTGTGGGGGCAACATGTAAAGTGCGAATGGGGAAAACATCAAAGTTTGACAAATGCCCAAAATTTTGGGTGGTGTTGTAGCAACTATAACAACTCTCATAATGCTAAATCTGGGCAATTGGCCTCATTATAATAGATGAAACCTTAGTAAAAAAAATAATAACTATCAAACCTTAAAAGAGGGCATTTTATCATACCTTTTTATGTCTATATTAAAACAAGGAAAAACCAGATAAATTTAATTTTGAGTCTTTTAATTTAAAGATGATCACATAAATAATTATAACTACTAATTAATTATGTTTATAAGTTTTACATATTAAATAATTCATATGCATTTTAATATCTTATTTATTTATATTGAATTTTTAATTTAATATTATATATAATTATTTTTTTAAATATTATTATTGAAATTTAATTTTTATTTAATTTTTAATTTTAAATTAATTCCAATTCCCCTCCAAAAAATTCCGCCCTCGTTCTCGCATTGGTTGAAAATTCAATTTGAATACTTTTAAGGAAGCGAACGATTCTATTTTTTATTTTTTGATAAATTTTTATTCCCGCCTGCAAGTGGAACCTTTTGGAGGGCTTTCTGCAGGGATGCTCTACCCCTTGTATTGTTTGAGGTCGCTGGTAGATGCCATAGCTGTTGAGATGCACGTTGGATTGGCCTCTGAAGAGGAAGTAAATTCAAGATGCTGCCCACCTTCATCGACAGCCTGCCCAAGGTATTTATAAAATGAACCTCCGGAAATAACCAAGTTCAATCTTTTTCTATTTTCTGAAAACCCCATATTTTAATGCTTTGCAAGTGAACTTATTGAATTTTTTTATTTCGATGTCTTGAATCTGAGTTGCATGTTGCGTTTGCAGTAGTCTCTGAATTATTTTTTTGGTCTAGACCCCATATTTGATGTGTCTGTGTCCTGTCAATTTATTGATGGAGATATTTAAACTCGGCCTTTGACCAACCCAAAATGTGAAGGAATAATACCGGTTAACCTATTGTTTGACAAGTTGATGAAACCCTTAGAAAAATAAAGAAGTTGAAGTTGAAAATTTTGTTCCTGGCCCTTGAAATTGAACATAGAACATAACATCAGTTTTGTCCGATCTAGTGAAACCATTAGCAGACAGCGCATCAAAACATCCCCACTGAGTTTTGTTCTTAGAGCCTGCCTCTAATGGATTGGGTGTAGTACAAAGAACTTTCAATTCAGATACTTGGGTGGGAATTTCTCCATAAAACAAATTATTGGAGAAACTGAGCACTTGCAAATCCTTGAATTTCCAGATCCATTCTGGAAGAAACCCTGTCAACTGGTTATGTTCCAATGATAACAAGTTAGAGCCTTCCTCTGATGGATCGGGTGTAGTACAAAAAAATTTCAATTCAGATACTTGGGTGGGAATTTCTCCATAAAACAAATTATTGGAGAAACTGAGAACTTGCAAATCCTTGAATCTCCAGATCCATTCTGGAAGAAACCCTGTCAACTGGTTATGTTCCAATGATAATAAGTGCAAACTCTGTATGCCCTTCCAAACTACAGGTATTGTACCAATTAAACGATTGTGCCTATTTCTCCCATCTTACACATTATGCCATGAGCCACACTCTGCATGACGTTGCCATGTTGTTTATTACTGCCCAAGCCATCAAAAGTTCAGTAATTGCAAGAAGTTTACCAGGTTCATGGATGTTGGACAAAATTGATCATATTATGCACTGTGAACATGATTAGACAGAAAAATATCATATATAAAAGTAAGTTATACTTTGTACCAATTGACAAAGTCTTAATGCCACAGGATAGTGTCTTCTAGGCACAAAATAAATATTTTCTATCACTGCGAACAACTGTGTAGGGCTGATCTCCTGGAGCTCCTTGTTGAGTAAACCTCATAGCCCCATTATGCTGAGGTTTTGTTATTTTCCAAATTTCAACCAGCAATGTTCAAGGCTCCAATGTAACTATGTTTATTAGACACCCAGTTTTTCACCTTGGCTCAGGAGATCTGCATAGAAAGAGAATCACCTGCAAGTGCCATCCTATATATTATGAATCAATCAATCTTCAAGCAAATCCAAATGGAAGTGTTCTTCTGCAACTTCCACGCGGAGGTTGGGAATGGTAAAGGCCTTGATAGATAACCACTGATGCCGAATCTTCTCATCACAGATGACATGAACCAGAGACCTTAAGTCACTAGCCGATTTGGGAAGTTACTTTGCACGAGAGCACTCCCTCATATCAAGTTCTTTTAAACTAGATAATTGGCCCAATTTATCTGGGAGTTGTTTTAGGTACCCACAAAGTGAAATATCAAGGAATTGTAGTTGTCTTAGCTTGCAAACTGAATATGGTAGTTCTTTTAAACTTGGGCATGCATACAATTTGAGCATCTGCAGTGAGCTGAGATTACCTATATCTTCCGATAACTTATGAAGATCATGGCAATTTGTGACAGACAACCGTTTAAGGGTATTCCAACTACAAATACTCGTAGGAAGTTCCCTCAAATCACTACAGTGATCAATAACTAACTCAAGAAGACAGGGGAAATTTAAATCCACCCCCATATGTAATCCTGTAGTATTCCCACAACCCTCACATAGAACCAAGGATAACTTCTCTAGTTTTTTCCAGGACTGACAGTATTCTTGGAGGGGAGGAACACTTACTCTTTGTAACTGAATAACTTTCAGCTGCATTAATGAAGAGAGGACTGATATACCTTTGAGAGTAGCCCGCTTAGAATTGTGATTTACCATTATGAGAACCTTTAATTTATCCATTGATTGCATGAATGGTGGAAGAAAGTATTCACTTGCAGAAAAGTTCAAGATAAGCGCCTTGGCATTAGGGAAGTTCATCTGACACCAATCCTTCTCCTCCATCGAACCTGTGTGGAAGGAAACAATCTCAGCATTGAAATCACGCCCTGCATGCTTCTTCCACATTTTGTGAATAGAATCAGCTTTCTGAGGCATGATAAACCTTTTGCGTCTTTCAATTATAGGCTCCTGCTTGGTCCAATAGATAGCCAGGTTTCGCAATGCATCATGCTGAATTAAGGAAAGCTCACCACTACAGCCATAAGGATTCCCCAGGGTACCTTTTTGATTTTTCACCAAAGTCACAAGATTTCGACTCGCAAGTTCTATTAAGATTGTGTAAGCAACTGTCCATTTCAACTTATGAACATAAACACCCAAGTCTAACAATGGATCAGCAGATATTTTTCCAGCCTCTGGAAATATTCCCACGTCCAGAAAGCATTCTCAGACTTCTTCTTCCAAGATATCTATGCTTGTTGCCATTCGTTTCAGAACTTCTGTTTCGTGATATTCATATATTGTTTGTCCTTGAGAAAGTTTGTCCTTGGCAGTTATCCATGCTGCACGTGGTTGACCATGGAGAGACCTTCTAATCACCTTAAGAGCAAGCGAAAATCCTTTGCATTCTGCTATTACCTCTTTGACTAGGTTGTAATCTGCTGTTTCTGGAATGGACTTTCGATCAAATGCCGAAAAGAAGAAAAGGGACACGGCATCTTGCTCTATCAAAGACGGAAAATCATACCGGTAATCAGATTTAACAACATTGTTGTTTCTAGTTGTAACAAGAGTTTTAAACCCTTTTCCTTCAAACAAAAGCTTTTCAAGATGATCAATTTCCCAAACATCATCCAGCACCACCAAAGATGGTTGAGGTTCCATTTGGCGAAGCCTTTGTCGCAGCTGTTGATGTGCATCTTCGACGTCATGAAATTCAGGTCTTTTCTGGCCAGCAATCTTGTCCCACATTCTCTCAAGAAGTCTCTTAAGGTTCGGTGATAGCGAAACTCTTTCAAAAACTATCATCTCCTTAAAATGACCTTTGACTTCATTATCATTGCAGAGGGCTAATGCCACAGTAGTATTTCCATTGCCCCCCATGCCTATTACTCCGAGCAGTGGAGCATCATTGCGCAAGAGACGTTTTTTCAGCTCATACACCAAACCCTTCAAACCAACTCTAAAATCTGGCAATTCTGGGACGCTCGATTGGGAAGCCCTTTTACCAATTTCCAATTGATACATCTGGTCTGCAATAAACTTAAGGTCAGATTCTTCCCTTATTGCGTCAATTTTGTGCCCAATCCCTTCAAGTTTATCCTCCTTTTTGAGGTCAATATTCTCAATTTTATGCTCTATTCTGTGCCCAATAGTCACAAGTTGATCCTGTTGTACTCACAGGCTATGCAATTCAGAACAAATATGTGCCCAACCTTTCGTCTGAGTGAAATTGACAATAAACAAATCCAAGCCTTCAATTTTATTTGCATACTTATAGCTCCTGAAGATATTCAAGCGATTTACCTTGGAACAGGCCTTAACCAACCTCTTACCCTCCTGCAGCTGTTGATAGAGTTCGCTGAGCAGCTTCTGGCTAGGCTGAGACAACTCTACACTACTCGCAAAGTTGTCAAGTAATAGAGGTGTGATTCCTTCCAGGGTTTTTTGGAGGCGTTTGCAATTCTCCTTGCAGGAAAAACTCTTCTTCAACACATCTTTAATGATCCCCAGCATCTCAGATGGTACAGCACCCGCAAGTGATTGGATCACCAAACCCTCCGCCATTCCGATCAATAGATTGTTTTCAAAGACACTCAGAACTCAATATAGAAACTCAATGACTGAAATCTTTATTTGAGTTTTCCAGTGATATGGAATGCGACTATAAGAAGATGGATGTCAGAGAAACCATGAAAAGAATCTTCATGTGGAGTAGGCAGGGGCATAGCACATGCCACAACACAAACTTTGCTTCCCGAAAGGAGATTAGCAAAAGAATCCAGAAATTCACAAAGTAGTTGCTTCCCGGAAGGAGATTAGCAAAAGAATCCTAAAATTCACAAAGTAGTTGCTACTGCAAACACCCATTCAGCGTAGATGGTATGCTTAATTATATAGCCACGGCAGAGGCTCATTTGGCGTTTATAGGGTCTTCCGTGGTTATATGCGCACGCACCCCTTTCTCCTCGTGGGTTTGACCATGGAACCTTGCAGGAGGCAAACTTCACCGGCAGTGGGTACCACTTCAACCACAGCAGAAAACCTGCAATATAACCCATTCATATGCCCATTCCACACTCTGCATGACGTTGTGGAGTGAAATTCTAAAGCGGAGCTCTTTGGCAATGTTTCTCACATTTACAATTTCGATCATTAATTGAAATATATAGAAAAACAGAAAACGACATGTTTTCATAATTCAAATTAAATTGCCAACGCAAGGTTAAAACACATTTTCCAGTGTTTATGCCGAAAATTGTACCGAAAACATTCACTTCAACTTAATATCCATGGTGATTGTCTCATCTTAATATGGTCACGCTTCTATATAGCTCAACGCAGATTTGGACTCTAAAATCTTATTTAAGTTGGAACTCAATCCTCATAAGATAAGATAGAGAAACTTAGTTGGCTTCAATTCTCTGTCTGTCAGTTCCTCTTGACTACTTCCAAGGTGATTCCATATCATAGAGATTGGACTCTCCTTTCAATTCTTTTACAAATTAATATTCATGGTCCAAACAAACCCATGCAAGAGTTGATTAGTTGGATCAAAATAGCCCATTCCATAATTTCATGTTAACCTTATGCCTCCAACGATTTACTAACAGTTCGGTGCCTTCTCGTAGTCAATTATACTCCTAAAACATTGACAATAGCTTCATTTTCCCAAAACCCTCTAGTGTGCACAAAAAAGAGATTCTTCAACCGGAAATGAATAGATAATTAAACTTTGACTCAGATTAAATCGAATATAGAATAAATGCATGGTCTTCGTTATACATTAATTTATAACAACATATATCCAACACAGTCCGTTATAGTAAATGCATGAACTCTTATTCATTAAACTAGTTTTGTGCATACACATGGTGAGAGGCATTCATTCTCTCTATGGCCCGATTTCCCATTTATTTGAATGTCATTTTATTTTCTCTTAATTTTAAATTGATCAAATACAACTTTAAAAGAAAAGTAGCTCCGTGATTTATTCCCTAAATCTCTTATGCTTTTCAAGGTAGAGTTTATTTTTCCTTAAGGACAAAATCGTTCCTACCCATACGTTTTCTAAAAATATTGTATAATAATTAAAAGAAACAAACAATATTTACAAATAAGGAATTGAAATTACTTTTCAATGTTGAAAACCCTTTTGGAGCTTTTCTTCAAAATGCTTGATGGCTTTTGGAAGTTTTAGTGCTCTTGCATCAAACTCCCATTGTAGAAAAAATTCATGAAATGTTCATGTGTCATTAGTTCTTGAATCCTATAGGATCCCAAGCTTGTGTTGTAGTTGTCCATTCTTCCCTACATGTTGTTTTCCTAGTGTTGATGTTATATTCACTTATCTAGGCTTCCAAATCCTATGTTGTTCTTTTCCACTTGCCTTGCTAATGCAAAGGTCCTTAGTCAATTGTACTTTGTTGATGGTTGTCCTTTTCCTCTTGTTGTACCTTCTCCTGGTCATTCTCTTCATCAACATCCACAACTTGTCAATTTATTCATCTAACTTTGTCCTTGACTACTGAGATTTACTTTCATCTCTTTCTTGCTGATGCATATCTTCCTTGTGCATTAGAGTTTTAGAACTCTTAACAAACATTGGATTATACATTTGCTTCATTATTTGTTGCTCATGCCTTGCAATTTACTCCATAACCTTGGTTGGCCTCATGGATTTTCATCTCCATAACCTTAGATACCCAATTTACATATTTCAAACATCCCTCATTAAAAGTAAAATGTTTTGCATCACATTTCACTATTTTGGGGACATTGCAATTGTTTCACTTAAAGTTTCATTGTCATGGAAGCGTGGGGATCGTGCCCCAAACCTTGGTGAGCGTTTCACTATGTAACATTGGGTTGTACTCAACATTGGATCAATGTTATGAGTGTTGATGATGCCTTGTAAGAGGGATTTTCCTATTATGGGGGGCTTAAAATCTTGTGACAAGGATTTGTCACAAGTGGTAACATCCCCATAATCAAAATTCATTATAGGGGTTGGTAGCCCTATATCAAGGATTTTTTACTTGGGTCGACATGGTTGTAATAAGGAACTAGGGATGTCCCTATATCAATATCCCTATGGAACCCTATATCTAGCAAATGGCCGACTTCATCAAAGTACAAGCATTTTCACACCCATTAAACGATTTGAGACGACTGGGGTATTCTCTATATGGTACCAAAGCCTTCCAGGAGTGGCCACTAATATTTGGCAAGGATTTGTTTGTAACCATTTATGTTTTCTTGGTAATTTAGTGCCCTCACTAACTACTTGTACAACAATATTTTCATGGTATTTAAACAAAACATTGGCCTGGACAACAACTTCACTTGCAAGTTCCATAGTGGGACAAATGACAAGAACAAGAATAGGCGACCTTTTATGACCTTGGAGGAATTGTGACTTCATTATCACCTCAATAGCAGAAAATATAAATGATATTGTCTTGCCGGTGCAAGTTTTAACCTTGGCCTACACATCCTTTCCTTTGAGAATAGATAGAAGAGTTACTTCTTGCACAACGGTCATACGCTCATATCCCACTGTGTTGGTTGCCTTGAGTGTCAATGGTGAGATATTGTGCTAGTGAAATCTTGATTGGCTCAAATAATTAACATCCCCAGTAACCTTCACACTACTTGTTTTTGGATCTGCTTTTTCAATAGGACTCAACATTGGTTGCTTGTTCCCCACAAGCTTCACTGAATCAAATTCATCATATTCATCTTCAAACTTAGACTCATCTTCGCCATCAATGATCTTTAGTGCTTGGATACAAGAGGATTTAGAGCTTCTTTTGTTCAACATGTTACCTTCTCCTTGGCTGCCTCTTGCAGAGACCCCATTACCTCTACAAGCAACATCCCTTTTTCTAATCATTTTGATAAATTTTTTAGGGTTTTTGAGATTTTTTCTCACCAATGACCTCCAATTTTTGTAAAAATCATAAATAAATAAAGTGATGAGATCCTAGGAGTTTAAAATTTAGTGTTTTCAAACGTTGGGAACATATGACATGAATCATATGAAATGTTTATTTCCATTAAGCATGAGGGTAGAATTATTAACTTAAATGGTCTTTAACACAATCCCTCTAGATTTGTCTCTTCAAATGTGAGGGCACCCACTCTCATAAAGGACACGTTGGGAGTTTAAAATTTAGTGTTTTCAAACTTTGGGCACATATGAAATGAATCATATCAAATGTTTATTTCCATTAAGCATGAGGGTAGAATGATTAACTTAAATGGTCTTTAACACAATCCCTCTAGATTTGTCTCTTCAAATGTGAGGGCACCCACTCTCATGTTCGCATTTACTGATATTAGCCTTTAGGAAATGATAAGAAAATATAAATTGGACTAATGTATCAATCCATGTGAACATGATACCCATTCGCCCTCTCACACACTCAATGTGCAAACTTTGTCTCCTAAAGGACATGATTTGGGCAGTATATCAGTTGCCTCAAAAACTTAGGTTTGAGTCAATTCTTCATGCAACATGATACTAATAAGTTGCTAAGTTGTCTCCTATTATTATGCTAAATTGTTCAACATCAGTTCAACAATTCTAGATGACTCTCATGGTGTTGCAATGTTATTTAATCTTACAAGTTGACATACTTTCTTAGTCCCACAATGCTGAAAAACTTTCCTCAACTATTAATCCTAAAGAAGCCCAATAATGGGTGAACATGGATAGGCTAGCTTGACTTTTCTCACATGTCTTCCATCTCACTTAGACACTTATTTTGGGAACTCTTATACATTTACTATGTCAGTTTGCTAAGGCCTAAAATGGGAAAAATAAATAACAAGTGTGTGCAAGCAGCAACACACTTGACTAGATTGAACTCGGCCTAGTCTTATGATGGATGTACATTTTAAGGGCTTCTTTCCTAATTCAAAATTGCTGAAGATATATAAACTAACTATTTCATTTGTCCTACAATTCCAATAGTGCACATGGAAAGCTTCTCTGCAAATCTCTTTTGTTGCATATGGTAGGCCTCTGAATAGACTAAGCTTGTACTAGCATAATGCAAACATGACCTGCAAGTCACCACTGTGTTTTAGTTTCTGAACGTTGTTGCATTATTGACTGACTAGTGAAGTATCAACCATTGAATAAGTTTCAAGCTTTGGAGAAGTCACAATATATATTATAATTTTGTCTTTCAGATTGGCCTCTTGACCAATTTTTTCTAGGAATGCCTCTTATGAAAAAATAAGTTCTTTCCTAATAGGTTATGACCCTCTTGAAAATACCAAGTTCACTAGAACATTGGAAGCAAATATCTAATGCACACATCATGCTACCACTACAAGCCATTGCAGAAAATAGAAACCAAGGTGAAAAAGGATCTACAACTACATTGTAGACATGTTACAGTGACAATACTTTCTTGAATGTCTATTCTCCAACATCCATAGCATTACCACAAATAATCATAGTTTGTATTTAACTCCAAATAATATACATTCCAATAAGAAGTTGTCAATCATAGTTTTACCTTGTGGCAATGATTTTCCTTATGTCCTGCTCTCATTTTTAGTCAAAAACTAGATTTCCTATATTGATGACATTCCTACTATAATATGACCAACTATCAGACAACTATCTCACTGTAATTCTAGATAAAATGAGCAGTGTACCAAAATAATAAAGAAATTGAAAATGATAGTAGATATTGCAGGTTAAGTAACTAAATAGGTAGTACGCATGATATGCTATTCCATAATTCACTACCTTTCCCATTTATAAAATAGTTTCTACAACAATTCTATTGCATATTAGTTCTTTATGTTGCTATTTATTGAGATTTTGGCTCACACAGGGATTACAATCAACCTTCCCACAGGAGATACATATGGCTTATGCAATTGGCATACCATTGTTGTTACTGTAACTAACATTTCATGATAAGAAGTTACAGTTGAAACATTGCATTTACTTTTTTTGGCTTACTAATTGTTATGTATGGCATATATAATACTAGTTGTCCATTGGGATTCATACGTGACCAAATGAAAAAGTATTTAACTGTTGCTAAATGCAAAAACGTGACATGCTAAGATTAGAGGGATTTTGTGCAAATTATAATGAAAAATAAAAAAGTGAAGGCCTACACCTCCAGTGCAGTGATAGTAGGGTTTCCTATTTATAATCGTCTAGAGGTATTATTATTATTATTTGTTCGTTTCTTTCTGGCTGTTTTTCCCTGGTCAAGGTGTTTCTCAAGTTTGTCAGCTCTGAATGCTAAACACATTGCTTGATGTCTTGCAGTGGAAACACCTCAGATCTTAGCATAGGTCCAAGATCTAGTTCTGGTACAATAGTGCAAACTATGGAAAATTTGGTAAGTGCCTGCTACTGAAAGCCTTGCCACTATGACCCAAGTGCTATTTGGCCACAACTAGAAGGTTAGTGCATTGGGCAAAATAGAATGTTGTGTGTGTTGATGTTGCACACAGGGCATCTTTTTGCAAGCCCTTTTTCCCATCATGTGCAAGAGAAGTTTGCATCTGCAAGATGCACATAGCATTCTCTTTGCCCAATAAAATAACCTTCTAGTGTTGCATGAGCTTCTAGCCTCTTTAGACTAAGTAACTGTCCAGAACTTTGTCACTCTTGGTTTGTATTTATCCTGTGAGTTTAGTCTGATTGCAAGACTTTTTCCTTAACATTCCTTCTCAATGTTTCTGCCATAACCTCAGAGCTACTCGGGTTTGGGGTTGTTCCCTAGATATCTCTTTGGGTCTGGACCAACCTCCTAATCTGCTGGCAACATTTCTATACCTCCAGCAGGTATATCACTTATCATAGGCATTTTTGTTTCTCCAAAATGTCGTTACTCTCGCAGAAGGGTGCATTATAATTTAAGATTCTTTCTCCCACAACTCAACATGTTGTGTGCAATGTGGTGCCTGTTGGGTGATTTCAATGGCTTCTACAAACTAGTTATTAGAAAATGTTTCTAACCTCTTAGGAAGGAGCTACTTAGTGGTGGATGCCTCTCTGAAAATTGCTGGTATTGATTGTTCATTAGTATATTGAAAAATTCATCATCGGGGATTAATGTTTCAATTTTATCAAGTGTCTCCTGTTTCATATTCAACACAAGATGGAATTTGCATGCACTCAGTTCATTGGAGCAAGGCTTTCTGGCTTGCCTTGAATATTGAAAGCAAGTTACAGAAGCAATCCCTAAAGATGGAGCATCATTGACAAAAATTCAAGCTCCTCTCAGTGGATGTTTTCTAATCCCTCTTCTTCTGCTCCTTCCCCTTGTCATCTTCATTTGTTTACAAGGCATGAAAAAGATACCCATAAGTCTAAATTTTAGCCCAAAATCAATTGTAATGATAGTGGAAATGTTACGAGAATATTATGATTATCACTAATGGTCTGCCCATTCTAATGAGGGATGTCTTAAGCAAAAAGTTCTCAACACATATTTCAGTGGCTGAGCAAAAGGAAGGAGAAGGTTAAAATGATTATAGTCAACAATCCCACTTACATAAGTGGTTGTTGTGGACTTCCCAATCCATGGTGGAAATGCCTCTCCTACTAAGTACGGTAATTCTAACAATTCAAAAAAAAATGGAAAAACAATTCTAAGCCCACAATTAGTCTTAATCATCACTGACTACTTCACTTTAGACAAGGATTCTTTGTTTGTGCAAAAATATTGCATTATAGTTAATGGTAGTGATAAAAATCTTATTTCACAAGATCATGTGACTTTTCTTAATTTCCCTTCAAAATGTTAACCTTGGTCTAAAATTTTAGGGTTGGATGAAGGATAAGGAACCAATGCAAGTTATGAAGGTCCGTCAATTCACTTTTTCTATTGACCACTCTTTGATAGTATTAAGTATGATGACACTCTTGTTCACTGCTGTGGTCTTATTCCTTGGAAGGTTTTATCAACACGATTGCCATGAAAGCTATTATACATTGTCTTGAAACTTCCCTATTTTTGCAGAGAAGTTAGCGTCATGCTAGTGATTAATTTGAAATTGTATTTTAGTGGAAAAATTCACTGTTTTTTGGTGTAATAGTTCATAATTTATTCTAATCTTTTTTTGCAAGTGTACTAGTCACGATGATAAATGGGTGGTTTACTTTAGAGGGTTCTTAGTTCTTTCTAGATACGCTTTTCATCATTTTCTTTGAATACTTCTCTAGTGCTTTACCTTCATATTTTATCCCCTGCACAATTGCTCCTGAGGTCCATGTTGTTATGTTTATTGGCCGTTTCTATGGAAAATTTTTCGTGGGGTTCTGCAAGGTAAATCCAAATGCAAAAAAATACTATTTTACATATTGATATTTGTTCAAGACATTCTTGTGTGATACTTGAATTTCATAAATCTAGATTTCTATTTCATTATCTATATCAATATATAAGAACAAGCCCATGGATTGTTCATATTTCTCAAACTGTGGAGTTGTTCCTTTCCTATTGCATGTTCTTTTATATTGTTATGTTGTGATTCAAATTTCTAGTTGTGCTTTTCCTTTATTCTCCTACGTAGGACATGCTTTGTTAGATTATATCAAAATTTATTCTTATTGTCTTTTTATTATGTATATTGAACATATTATTTCTAGCAACTTTTGATTTTCCTAGATTTTCTATTCCTTTGGTGTATCTTTGCACCTTTAGGGGAAATTGCTAGTTTAAATGCTAATTCTTTAAAGGGTGCTAGCTCAATGGAAGAGCACCTGCTTTACAAGCAGGAGGTTGGTGGTTCAATTCCATCGTGCCCTGATATTCATAAGGAATGACGACAATCAGTTTTTGGTGACGGATGCTCTTTTGACCATCACCAATGAGCTTATGGTCACATTTTTCGACCCTCACCAAAATATGAAATGGTGACGGTCAACGAACGCCACCATATATACACATCAATAGTGACGACTATTAAAGGTCTGTCACCATAAATCTTTGTTGTTGATATGAAATGGTGAGTGTTAGTATGGATTCTTTGTCGAAGTGTACGAAAAAGACCCACTTTAGCTACGCATAACTAATAGCCCTAACAACAATAATGGCTGCAAAACATCTTCAGATCTGCAATTAGTAGTTAAAGTGCTGCAACAAACAGATCTATAAATGGAAAGACATTAAGCAGTAAAGTAAAGAGTTTGCTCCATGCATCCAATAGACAAGACAAGAACACGATTTTTTGAATGAATTTTTATATTACAGGGCACCTGGGAGGAAACAAGAAGGTGTATCCAGATCTCCTCAATGGGATGGGTTCTTTGTAGTCCTCAGCACTTCAGATCTAAGCTTTCTCTCTCTTGTAGATGTAAAAAACCCAATGTAGAAGGTAGAGCTCAATGGGAGCAAAATGGCAGAAATGAGACCAAGTGTATAGATCCAGAGTGATCTAATAGGCAACAAAAGGTGAAGAATGATGGGGAAAACCCTCCTATTTATAACAAAATATTGGGTCTTTCTAGATCTTGGTGCATGATTAAAATAATGTTAATCACAACTAGATCCACATCTATGGAATATTTTATTATTATTTGTTGGAGGGAAAGGGTGTTTGACTTGGGTCAAATCCCTTGATTAGTGAAAAATAAATAAATAAATGATTTATTTATCTTTTTAAGGAAGTGTTTGGGATATAATCAAATAAATAATGATTTATTTGATTAATGGTGGTTGATTTGGTCATATTTAACAAGGAATATTATTAAATAATTATTCCTAGAAAATAATAAGATAATTATGGGTTTATCTCATTAATTTCTTTGTTTTTGGGTTAAACATGACTGGGAATAATAATTAAATTATGATTTAATTAATTATTCCTTTTGGGGTTTCCTAATTAACATAGTGAAAGCAGTTTTACTTGGGGTAAAACTGGTCTTACATGGTGTACTTGGGTCCATCTAATGATGAAGAGTTACATGACCAAAAAATGGTGTTGTCAAAGGAGGGTCATTGTTTTTCATTATAGTCATTATTCGTGACGGACCTTGATGTCACCAATGAGTTTATGGTGACGGTCAATGAACGTCGCCATATATATGCACTAGTAGTGACGGCCATGAAAGGTCCATCACAAAAAATCGTTGTTGTTCATATGAAATGGTGACGGTCACTATCTGTCATTATAATCAATATTCGTGACAGACCTTGAATGTCACCATAACACATACTTTCGGCGACGCCACCTTTGGTGACGTTCAGTTTTTTGGTGACGGAGGCGATTGTCCATCACCATTGCTCATATGAAATGGTGACGGTCACTATCCGTCACTATAAATCATTATTGGTGACGGACCTTGAATGTCACCACAACACCTATACTTTCGGCGACGCCACCTTTGGTGACGTTCAATTTTTGGTGACGAAAGCTCTTTTGACCCTCACCAATGAGCTTATGGTGACCATTTTCACCCCTCACCAATGTCCTTTTTCTTTGTAGTGGATCCAAACCAACATAAACCTTGGATACTTTTTTGGTAGTGTACCCCTGGTGTAACCCAAAGTGTGATAGAGCCTTTGTTGTACCAGTTGCAGGCAGTTGAAAAAAAAAATATGTCTTTTCTCTTTATTCACCATAGTTCTAGATGCTAGCATAAAAATGTTGAGTATTTTCTCCATCCTAGCAACCTCTCTCCTTGTAGGGATACCAAATAATATAACATCATTCATAGACTAAATATGTGTAATAGGAAAACCATTTCCATACAAATGAAGGCCATACATATAATCCGACTCTCCAACTTTTTAAAACATCCTTATGAGGCCCTCCATAACTAAAATGAAGAGAAAAGGTGTCAAAGAATCACCTTGTCTAATACCTCTAGATGGATGAATGGTATGAGAAGGTGATATGTTGACCAAAATTGAAAAAAAATGCTATGGAGATAAGTGAAACAACCCATTCCAGCCAGGGCTCTGCAAATCCAAATGCTTGTAGGACTTTAAATAGAAAGGACCATATGATTCTATCATAAGCTTTATAAAAATACAATTTGACAAACATACTTCGGAATTTGGTCCGCTTGAGTGAGTGGATTATTTCCTGAACTATAATGATTAAGTGTCTATAATTTACCTTCCCTCTACAGACCGTGCTTTCTCTAGGGAGATCAGATTCAAGAGAAATGGTTTCAATCTATTCACAATCACAATAGTAATAATCTTATAAATTACATTGCATAATGCAATTGGTCAGTATCCATCTGGACTCTCAGTTTTCTCCAACTTTGGTATTAAAAAAAAAAAAATCATTCAGGGTAGGGAGTATGTCCTGTGTCTGTCTCGATTCTTCTACCACTTCATGAACGCCTTTGGCAAAGAACTTTCATCATTCCTGATAAAAAATTGTGGTGAGTCCATCTGGACCCTCCTTATTTCTTGGCATATTCTTAACCACAACCTCTACGTTTGATACATAAATCACTCGCATTAGTGCTTAATTTTGTTCCTTCCTAATTATTTATGGGATGTTGTTAATAATTGTAAGCATGAGGCCCACAAATGGTGGTACTCATATAGTCTCAGACCAGAGAACAACACAATATTTTACCAACTCTCCTTCTATGTAATATTGTGCCAAGTGTCTCCCACCATCTTTATCAGTAATTGAGAAAATTCTTTTGTGAAGACGATGTTGAATCATTGCATTGTGAAAGAATTTAGTTTTACAATCGCCTTCCTTCGACCACTAAATTCTATACTTTTGCTTCCATTGAATCTACTCTTGCTTCTATCTATATTCCAGTTTTTCTAGGACGTCAGCCTCCTCAGTTGCTAACTCAATGGATCTACCGTCCCAATTGATCCTTTGTTGGATCGATGACATCTTATTTTCTAGCTCCCTCTTACCCTTGAAGATATTTCCAAACACTTTTTTATTCCAATTTTTGATATGATATTTTAACTGCTTCAGCTTCAATTAGAACCTTCTCATCTTAGTGTTTTCTTCTACAAGGATATCCTCCCACCAAGTCCTAAGGAGATCTAAAAAATTTCCGATTGAAATTAGAATATTTAAAAATGAAAGGGTCTTTCTAATGGAGGTTCCTTGAGATCTATTTCGATTCTAATTGTCTAGTGGTCTGAGCACATACACGATAATATAGTGGCTTCAATATATAAATCTTTTTGTATAATATTCTACGATACCAAGAACCTATCTAATCTAAAAGCTATTTGGTTTCCCCCTTACTACGATTGTTCCAATATAACAACCATTGTTTGTAGGGATATCAACCAGAGAGATAGCTTTAAGAAATTCATAAAAAACGACTGATATGGGATCCTATCAACTTATACCACCTTCTATTGAATGATAGTAAAATCTCCTCCGGCAATCGAAAATGCATTTCCGAGAAGTTGTTTTATATCCTTTAATTGATTTAAGAAGAGTCTTTTATCAAGGGGAGTCGATGGACCATAGAACGTTGAAAGGAATACGTTTTCTTCAGTTCCTACATATTGAAAGTTACTTGTTAGGATTTTATCAGATACAAACCTTTGCTGAAAAACCACCATTTGAGGGTTCCACCAAATGGATATTCCGTCTGCATTCCCCAAGGCCAATAAAGACATATGTTCACAACCTTTCCAACAAAAAATAATGATATTATGCATTCTCTCCATGTCCAATTTCATTTCTTGTAAGATTACGATGGCTAGATTCTCCTTCTTAATATGATCCCTAAGGTAACGTTGTTTACCTCAACTATTTAGTCCTCTAATATTCTAGGATAGTATTTGTATTTGTACTTGTGCAAAGACTTTACAGACCCTTATATGGGCTGGTGAGCACCTGATCTAAGATACTCTGAGTATTCCCCATATATTGTCATGCTTCTCATTTTAGTTTATGATCTTATTCTTCTTCTCTTTGTGCAATTATTTCGATAAAATTTCCTTGCTTTTTTCTTTAAATGCTTGGAAAGCTTGTGCTATTGGGTCTCCTCGGACAGTCTGTTTTTTTTACTTCCAATGAAGGTAGGCTTGAGAGTAACTTTCCTTCTCCTCATTTGGAATATCATCAAGGTCCTTCGTAGCCCATTCATTTACCATAGTGACCAATGTTTTCTCTTCTTTCGACAAGTCGAAAATTTTATGGTAAAGAAGAGGAAATTTTATGGTAAAGGAGAGGAACCACTTCCTCAAACCCTGGCAAGGAAAGTAAACCTGACTTTGTTTGCAACTTTTCCTCGTCACCCATTTTAAGTTTCAAGGCCCCTTATCTTAAGTATGCAATGATTGAAGAATGATTTCATTTTGTTTCATACATCTTAAGAAATGGTTTCCATTTCCAACATCGCTATTTATATTGCATAGACT